>APFE030570466.1:86884-105291 GCA_000404065.3 Pinus taeda
TTTCCATGTAGCTTTTGAATTGTTTCCATAAATGCAGTAGAAATTGTACTGGCTTTAAATGGATGTGATAATGCACAAAAGTGTGCATACTTGGTAAGTTTTTCAACTACCACTGTGATGACACTTTTTTCCTCAGACTTGGGTAACCCTGTGATAAAATCCATTGAAACCTCCTCCCAACGTTAGCTTGGAATAGATAAAGGTTGTAATAGACCCGGGGTCTTAATTGTTTCAAATTTATTTTTTTGGCAAACCAAACATTCTACCACAAAATTTTGAATATCTGCTTTAAGGCCATCCCAAAAAAATTCCTTCTTAACCCTGTGGTAAGTTTTTAAAAATCCTGAGTGCCCTCCTAAGGGAGAATTGTGCAATTCCATAAGAATCTTTTGTTTGAGTTGGGAATTCTTACAGAGGTATAAGTGATCTTTGTACCATAACTGTTACACAAAAATATCGTCACCATGACTATTTGTAGTCAGTATGGGTCTATCATCACTTATACTGGCCTCCTAAGAAAGTCTCAGACCTTAGCTCTCCATGTCAAGCTTTGCAAATGAGAGAAAGGCATTAAAAATCAATAAAACTCTGGTTCCACACTTTCTCTCACTTTTTCCTGTGGGCCCGCACCCTTTGTTCATATTACCTGCGTATTTTCATGCTCTGTTTGTAAAGGGGTGGGTGCATACCCCTGTAAAAGTAAAAAAGGTGCAAGTTTATTCTAAAAAACTCACTTTAGGTTAATTCTAGATGTTTCTAGAAGGAATTTTGACGTGGATTGTTCGCTCCAAGGTGGTTCATGCATCCCAAAAGAGAAGGAGCTAATCCCTTGATAGGAGGAGCTATCCCTTTGAAGAAGGGTTTTATCCCTTTGAAGGAGGACCTATTAACTTCCCTCCATTGCACTATCAATTAAGGCATTGGGTCAGTTGCTGGAGAGGTTAGAAGCTGAACATTTTTTAGGGTAAATGCTGATGGAATTGGGACTTCCTAGTTAAACTTGAGAGGAGAGATCACATACCTTTTGGTTTCATTGGGAAGTGAGTGAAACTTGTCAAAGTAGAGGAGACTTCTTGTCGGACCCTGGGAGGAGCTTGTACAGCATCAAGGCACAGGTTGTAAAGTTCTTCTTTCATTTGAATTAATACAATTAGATTCATTTTTCTCAACAAATTGCCTTATGTGGTTTGTTTCATAATCTCCTTGATCATTATGATGAATATGCTTTATGATATTGGCTTTTCAAGTGCTATTTAATTTGTTTTCTTGTTTGTGTTTGTAGACTTACACTTCGAGGAAGCTCATTTGGAGCGAGGAAGCGAGGCTTCCACAAATTTGCATTGGACCCAAGGTAGGCCTAAAACACTTGTTTGCCTTTGTTTAAATTGCATATTTAGAGAAAGATAGTTTTTGATTGGCTTGCTTGTCACTAGATATCTTTAGATACTAGGAAGGTCAATCTTGTCCGCAACCTCAACTCATTCCGCGTGACAAAGTGAATTGTGCACAGATTACAATTGCATAGTTTACATTATGAAAAATCAATTGTAGATTTAGATCAATTTTCTTTGATTTGAATTTACATATTTTTATGCTTGTTTTAAACACACAAAAATAAAAATAAAAACTGTTTTGGAATTGATTTGCATTAGTTTTTCTTGATGAAATTAGTGCATTAGAGAATTTGTTATATTTTTTCTTAGTGATCAATTTTTTGCATTGTTGGAGGTGAATGGAAACTCTCTCCTTACTTTAATTAGCATTCATTGAATGAAATGATATATTGTGGCATATAGTTTGCATTTAGGAAATTTTGAGACATTACATACGGTAAGACCTAAAAACTGAAACATAATACAAGATCAACTTTAAAATGAACTAAATGAATCTAACAATGCATTGGAACATAACACACACTATTTAGAGGTCTAGGCTAGAGACGTGCTCCGGCATCGTTAAACCTAGTCACTTTTGTTTCCACTCAAGGTTGGGTGGTTCCTCCTTCTGTGACTCAATAGTGGTCTAGTACGGATTTGCACTCCCATGTACCGTCGAGTATATGGGGAGACCCCACTAGGTTATCATGCTTTATCCATAGGAAGCCATGTCTGCCGCCTTACGGCCCATAACACACCGAACACAACATTCGGGAAGATTGACTGCCGTATGGAAAGTCCTTGGTTTTCATACGATTGCCAAGGTGTATATGCAGTTTTACGGATTGTATGGTAAACCTTTTGCCTAATTCTCCATAGTAGTCCCTTTTGATCATTTTCGGACTCCATAAAAGAAAAGGCTCATTCGAGCACTTGTCACTTCAGGCTCATTAAACATTCGAAGGTGACTAGAGTCATCTTTTGGTCCTTTTCTTGACTCTTTAAATATGAAAAGGTAAAGTTATGCCCTTGTGTCTTAAAAATTATTAGCCTGCGCTCACACGCCCTGTTAGATAATATTTTTTGGGCCATTTGATTGTGTGTCTTAACTCTTTTTCAGCCCTATGTGTGATTTTCGGTTTTTGATGGAACTTTTCCAGAGCTCACCAACCCAGGAATCCCCTCTGATGGGAATCCTGGTCATTTTCCTCCTTTTGGGAATGTTGGTACCCCTTACATGGCAATGTTGTCCCTTCCTGGGTTAACTGTTGGGTTTTCTATTTGGTTGTTCTCGACCTCCATGGTCCCTAGTGTCTCAATTACTGGTCAATTCGTTCCTCCACCCGAACAACATCATGTTGATTCCAAGGTGGACCCCTCCCCTTCTTCACCTGTTTCTACATCCTCATCTTCTACTTTGCCTGGTGAAAGTCTGGATTCAAGTAACCAAGTGGCTAAGAAGAAGAAGATGAAGATGAAGAAGAAGAAGTCTCATAATAGAGAGGCTAAAAGTGCAGCTACTGCTCCGAGTACATCTCAGGTCGGGCCACCTTCTGCTCCTTCGCGGAAGGTCAATTTTCCTTGTAAATTGTGCAAGGGTGACCATCTTTTTTGTGATTGTCCTGGAATTCCTAGGATCTTAGAAGTATGGTCTCACGATCCAGCCTGCCCCTCATCGCCCTCTGAAGCTCATGACGATGCTACCCTATCAAATAGCAATGGTAAGAATAAAGGGAAGATTCGATTCCCCTGTAGCCTATGTGAAGGCAACCGTCTCCTTCGCCTTTGTCCGCTCATGGATAAAGCTTCCGCTATCTTGGAAAGTCTTACAACTTCTTCACCCCAACTTCCTGTTGGTTATCAGAGGCTCTCTTTAGACCCTCTCCCCGTTGACAAAGAGATTTATTTAGATCCTTCTCTTGTACATCCTCCCCTTTCCGAACCTCGTTGTGCTAACACTGTTCCTGACCAACTATTGGTCGGGAAGAGTGTCAACTCGGGTTCACCACCCGTCGATCACTCTGTCTCAGAAGAGTGTCATGCGCATGTTCTTCTCATCTCGTTATATTCTCCTGAGTCCGAGAAGGACTCTCCTATCCCAGCTGATCCCAAGAGTCCTTCTTTAGTTCCTGTAGAGCAGGGGGGCAATCATATGATTCCCCCACCAAGTAGTTCAATCGTTTCTTTCGATTGGAGTCACCTAACTTCTTTCCGCCTTCCATCCCATATGCCTTTCCAGATTACAGTATATGCCTATGATAAGGCAGTACCTGGAACTGTCTTGGATGAGGTTGCATCTGTCAGTCTTATGCCTTCCACTACTTGGAAAGCTTTGGGCTCCCCACAGCTTGTGCCGGTCACATAGAATCTGATGGCGTTTGATGGAGGAACCAGTCAACCATTATGGATCCTTCCAAAGTTCCCTATTACTTTTGGAGGAAAAACCATTTATATAGACGTACTGGTTACCCAAGGTGCTTTAGATTTTAGTCTTCTCCTTGGTCGTGACTATGTTTATGCCATGGGGGCCCTTGTCTCTTCACCTTTCCGTGTGGTTTTCTTTCCACGCGACGGAAGGATCGTGACTATAGATCAATTATCATTCTTTAGTCCCCCGGTGCCTCCTGCGCAGTTGTCATCCCCTCTTGGTTTTTATCCACCAATTGTATCTGCCCCGTCGCAGGTCAACTACGTGGCTACTTATCCCGTGCCTGTAGCCAATGATGCCACCATCATGCATAGTGTCCTGGGGGCATTGGGTCTTGAATTCCAAGATGTGATCCTTCCACCGGGAGTGACACTCTTGGAAGAAACGACTTCCTATTCCGTATGATGAATTTCGTTCAGAGCATAGTTCGCTTTCCTATGTTAAGCTCCTTAAAAAATGAAGCTAATTTTGGTGGAGCATAGTTCCTAATCTTGTGTCAAGCTCGTTAACAAATGAAACACGGGTTATGAGAATATTTCCTGATCTTGTGTCAAGCTCATTAAAAAATGAAACAAGGGTTATGAGGATAGTTCTTTTCCTGCGTCAACCTCATTAAAAAATGAAACAACTCCCTTTCCAAATTGAGTCTTTTGATTAAGATCTCATAAAATACAAGTCGAGTCTTTCCAAGATCTCGAAAGTGAACCTTCATTCCATCCACTTTGTTGAATGCAATGAAGCTTGGGGGGCGTGTACCTCGTTTTGCGTCATTATGCTAGGGGCATGCGAACTTATAACAAGCATAGTTTTTCATTTCAAGCTTGTGTAAACATGAAACCGAATCCAAGCGGAGTTCTCCATGGTTCAAACTTGTGTAAAAATGAACCCATACCCATTTTACATCTCGTGATTGCTGTCTTTATCCACTAAATTCTGTTAGATGAGCCTTGGTTGTTTTCATCCTATTGCCACCATCTCTTTTGCCGATCATATGCTTTCACTTGCTTGTTTTCCTTTCCTGAGGGACCACAGTTAAGAGTGGTTTTGTTAGCCAGCCTCTTGACCATCACATGTTTTGAGCAATTCCACCATTGCCGGAACCAGTTTCTACCCTTTATACCACTCATTCCTCTAGGACGAGTCACCTTTAAGCTCTTTTCTGACTCGTAAAATATGAAAATATTTCCGAGTATTTTTTCCCTTTTAGACTCATTAAAGAAAATAAAAATGGAGGCCTGCTTTTAGCTCTTTTCTGACTGTTTAAAAATGAAAAGATTGTCGGGTTATTCCTCTCGACTTGTTAAACATATAAGAGGCAGTCGTCTTTAAACTCTTTTCCGACCGTGTAAAGACGAAAAGATCGTTGGGACCTTGTCGTTTCAGGTTTGTTAACAGTTACGAAATGACATGGTTTCGATCGCTTTTTTACTTTTTTCAGGTCGAAATAACTAATCATGAAAAGTACTCCTCGATCGTAATGATCGAGCGGTTCTTTCGAACATTGTTTTATACTTTTTCGAGCTCTAGAGACACAACTTTATGAAAAAGGACACCCCTAGAGTTTCCTTTTTGCTGTCTTTTCAAACTCTCTAAACATGAAAAGATGCCGAGTTCTTCCTTTGTCAAACTCGTTAAAACTTGATGACATTTGATTCCGTTAGAATGATGCTTTATAAGCATATGCTATCCCCGTCAAGCTTGTCATAAAAATAGCCAGGGTACTCGCCAGAAATGGCGGGGAAAATGGAACCAGAATCATCGTCATGTCGGCAGTATGTCGCTCTTGAACATAGCACTTGTCTACATTCGTGTCTAGGTGGGGACATCTCATCTCATTTTTCACTTGCCTCCGTGGGTTTGGGTGATCCTGTTTGACCTCTCATCTACTCGTTGCCTTGTCACCATGACCTCTGATCATTTGATGTCAAATATTGCCAAGTCCATTGTCATGCCACCGATATGTTCAAGAGAAGTTGACCTCTGTGAAATAATCAACCTCCCTCTGATAACTCACATAATCCTGATTCACAAAAAACATTACCTTCCTCTATCTCATGTCGATGATGTGGGAAACACTATGGCCCACCTTTAATCAAGGTCACTTCCTGTCGACTTCAGCTCATTATCCAGGAATTTGATCTAGAGACTCCCTTCAAGTGCCTTGGAGCCTACATGCCTCAATGGCAGGTTCTTCGTGTTCGACGTGAGGTTTTCATCACTGGCCTCCGATCGAATGATTCTACGAGTGTTTGATGCCAACTCACTGATTCACATGTTGTAGATTGTACCTATACTACCTTGAGGGCCATTGTCATTATTGGTGGTGCCTCTCGCGTCTATTAACAGTTTTCATCATTGACTGGTAATCAGACGATGTTCCTGCATGTTCGACTTCGACTCCCATATTCGCATGCTTGAACTTGTACTTTGTTCGGGTTGAGATGGAGTGTAAGACCCTAGCTTTTTTCTATTGGAATCCAGGTTGCGATTTTGTGGATTATTGCATGACTCCTTCACTGGATGGCTGTGACCATGTCTGAGTCTATTTATCGATCCTCACTGGATGGTTGCGTCCATACCTTGGATCTAGATTCTTATGTACTCCGATATGGATGGCTGCGCCCATACCACATTTATCATGTACTTGAGATATCACTTATACTTCTCCACACAGGTTTTCTGGCGGCATTGTTTTTGGTTGGACATGTTCTTGTAAAGCATTTCACCCCTCTCTCTCTCTCGGGCCTCATGCTTTAGGGGGAATCTGTTACATAGAAATTTATCACCGTCCCTGTTACCCCTTCTCCCACACCATGGAGGACTCGTTCCAAGACCTGTGAGACGTGACATGACCTAGAAACACTTGCATTGTATTCCCCTGAGTATGAACTTCATATGCCCTAAAGACATATTCTGCAAAATACCCATAAAAAACAACCCTTTTTCCATTGGCGCGGTTTCACTGTGCATCACTCATGCCAATGGGGGAAATCCTCCAAAGAGGGCACGCCAGCTAGCTCTCTGTCTCAGATTCGCACTCACGCCAGCCAAAATGGGTAGTGTTTTTAACAAATCAACATCCAAAGATTCTTCCTAACCCACTCCTGAACTGAATCTATCTTGAGTTGGTTTAGTTTGGCTTCGAATCTCCATAGGAGGGAAGTGGTTTTCCACCTCTCATGGAAGCTTCTTAGTGATAAAGCCAATCCCATGAATATTTTGGATGATCCTAACTACTTCTCCTCTATCTATAAAAGCTTGTCCTTTTTCCTTTGACAAGCTGGCTCCAAGTTCCAAAGTTCCAAAGATTGAGAATTGTCAAGTTCATGCTGCAAGAAGCCTTCTTCATTCCCATAAGGCTAAATCTAAGTAAGGAGATTCTTGTCCAAGTAACCAAGGAGAGAGAGGCTTGTTCCCATTCCCACCAAGCTTTGCAAGACATGTGCTGCTGATCACCGAGCTAAAGGAGGATTTGACATTAGAACTATGGTTGTATTCTTCTTTGTTTATCAATAATAAACGACTATCATTATGGTTCCACTCTTATTGTCTTTTGTAATCATGATGAGCTATATCCTTTTTGACTGATATATAGTTGCATCTATTGGATTTTATGCTTGTGTTTGTGTTGTTCTTTGCATGTGTAGGTGTCCATTCACGGAGATCATGGGGATCTTAACCAGCCAAAGCAAAGGAATGGGAGTGTCGACTCTTCTACAAGTACTAGCATTGGAATCCGGGTAGGCCCTCATCATTGGTCTTTGATTTGCAATTAGGAACCTACGTAATAGCATTGTTTGATTGTTGTTAGACCTAATTTGGGCTAGTAGGGATCACCTCTATCTGCAGAGGGGATTTACCTCCTCAACAATCATCTCAAGGTCAATGTGAGAGATGATTTAGTGAATCATGTCCACATATGGGAATGCGGGGTATCTGCATGGAATCCGGTACAAGCTGGACTTATGAATGTTCATATACACCTGACGATCTTCAAGGTCTTCACCAAAAGTACTCATGAATGTTTCATTCACCTCTTTCCATTTCAGCTTGATGTCCTCGTCTAGATACATCTTTGTATCTTCGTAGATCAGAAAACCAGAGAACACCTGCTCAGCTGCTGCTCCAGCTACCATATCATCAGTGTCCTGAGATCCTATTCTATTGGAAGCCATTGAGATAGATGATCACCTAAAAGATCTGGAGCCAAGAAGCATGCATGGAAAGAAATATGTCACTGAAAACAAAGCAAATCCAGGGAAGGACACAACACATACCTAGGGAACTAATGAGAAAGATTATGCAAATTTCACTAGGAGGCTGAGTGACTAGCTGCCATGACTACACAAAAAGTTAGTTTGGACTGATTGGGAAGCTGGACTCACTGTTCGATCTATGAAATGCGTAATCTAGTTGGGTAGTTGGCTATAGGGATTTTGCAATGATCGATTCCAGTTGGGAAAGACTGCCAGCCTAGGGACAAATTTGCACAAAATGTTTGGGCCAAGTAGCCACTAACCTCCAGAAATGCACAATTTAGTACAGGAGGCCAATGCTAGGCTAGATTGTGCAATGCAGCCTTCGTAAAGCTAGAGACCGGGCCAAGGTTTTCCTGACTCACCAATAGGCAACTGAAAGCAAGTAAGTTGATGAAATGCATGGCGACACTAAGTAATATCAGAAGTGATAAATAGTGCATGAAAAACATGAATGGAGATTGAGCGAATAGATGAACATGCATGTGGGTGAGGTTGTTCGTCGGTTGGGCGAACGTCCATGAAAAACAGTTTCATGCATGCGACAACAATGAGATAGCAACAAAAATTGAAATAGAGCTAGGATAAGCTAAAATATATGTAAATGATAGTAGGCATTCAAAGAAATCAAGCAAACAACACTCACACAAGTGAACACACAAAAAGCGACAAAAATGTTGAAAAAGTCAAGTTGAGGCCACTTACCCATGAATAGTTGAGTCAGATGTGTCGAAGAGTCCCGGATGTGTTGTGGGGTGTCATAGGTCCAAGATCAATGTGAATGAACAAGCTCTTATGCATCAAATAAATAAGTTTGGTATCAAGACGCGCATGCGACAAATCTAGGAAAAAGCGACACTTGGAGGGAAACTTCTAAAACAACTTTACATGTAACCCTCTACTGCTCAAAATAGCTCCCTAAATCATGGGATGCCTTTTGCATGTTGTCTCTTGTTATTTCAGGAATATCAAGTCATGCATGCATGCAAGTCAAGTTTCCTCAGTCTCGGGTGGAACTAGTTAACCGGATTGTCCATGCACGCCAGTGATCAATTCCTTGGAAAAAAAGTGCATTCTTGATTGTAAGTTGGGATGACTGCCCAAGGGGATTGCACAATTTTTGGGCCCAGCAACTAACTGCTACCCAGATTTGCATAAGTCTTGGGCTAAACAGCCTACTTCTGGGAGGGTCGGTTGGCAGGATTGCGCAATCCTGAAACCCAACAGGTTGTCAGAGAGGATTGTGCAATTCCTAGAGGGAAGGCTTGTTGCCCTCCACGAATGCACAATTATCAAGGGGAAGTTGCTCAACCTGTAGCTGGATAAATTTTGGGTAAGCATCCTGAAAGGGGAATGGATTAACTGTACTTTCTAGGCTTCCTTTGTGCAAGGAAAACAATATTCCCGCATTTTTGCCATTCCTTTCCAAAGGAATAACACTTACGCCAGATTGTTTTTCCATTCCTTTTAAAGGAACAACCCTCCTTCGCGTTTTTTTCTTTTTTTCATCCTTTCTAAAGGAACAACAGTTTCGATTTCAAATGCTCTTAGCTTGTTCTGCCAAAGGATCAATATTTCATTTCGCGCTTGCTTTATTTGTTGTTCCGTTTAAGGAACAACTGTTGTTCCTCTTAAGGAACAGTTGTTGTTCCTCTTAAGGAACAATAATTTCGAGTGTATTTTTTTCTTTTGTTTGTTGTTCCTCTTAAAGGAACAATGGTTTTGCATGCAAATGTTCTTTTTTATGTCTCTATTAAGGAAAAGAAGTTGTTCCATCTAAGGAACAACACTTTTTGAGTGCATGTTTTTTGTGTGTGTGTGTGTGTTTCTTAAAAAACATGATTTAGAGGATTTTTGTGACTTATGGTTCATTGCTTATGATCCCTTTAAGGCACAGGTATACATTTACACAAGAACATAAAATGTAGAGGATGCTGAAATCAACAAACCAAAGAAAAATTGTTATCTTTAGAGAAATTTCTTTGTATAGATAAGAAAAAAGAGGAAATGACACAACTATGTATATCACTTTGCTGTCTTTATTTTCCCTAAAACCAATTTGATTGATTATTTTTATCATGTTGGTTATTTCTTAATCTTCATAATTCTCTTTGATTATTATTATTGAATAAGAATAAGGGAATATTTTCTTCTATTGAGATGTTCAGACTTCTTCCACCATCCCTACTCTTAAGGAGTGTTGAGTCATCCTTTGTATATAAATAGGAAAGTGTTATATTTATACAAAATAAAGAGAGAAAAATATATATCTATATGATTACTAACATGATTTGTCAGATGAAGGATAGGGGTCTCATCAAGAGCCAGCCTACCATGATCATAAGGAAGCAGTGAAGTGACATTCCCTCTATGGCAACCACACCAGGGATATGATCCAAGAGGCATATCAGAAAAATAAAAAAGTCCTTGGAACAGGAGGTCTCATCATGAGCCGACCTGCCCACCTTTCACTCCTCCTGGTGAATGGCATTGTGATTCATCTGATTACCAAGCCAACACAATGGCCTCAATTCTGACATCACACAACACTTTCCTAGGCATACATAAAGGATTATGGTTCCAAGGGTGAAACAAGAAACTTTGTCAAGGTTATGAACACTTGTGGGCAACAAAACTCTAATGATGGTATTGAAGTCATACTTTTCATACACCAATAGTCATTATAAACCATTTTCTTATATCTTTATCTTGATTTTAAATGAGATTATGTTATATGACCCTTTCGAACCTCTTACACATGAAAAATCGTTTATAAGTCAATCATAATGGTTAAAGTGAATAATGATCGCAAGCATTTTTACTTACGTGCACTATCCTCTCCCCTATTTTTCGCATCATTTCATAGCATTTCCATATCTATTCATGATTTGCATCATAAGCCTCACTTTGAATAATCCACATCTTTTTGTAATCATGTCAAGGACATATACGTCGTTCCTTTCCTTTTACTGTACGACTGTAGTCTAGCACGCTGCTCCTTCATTTGCCGATCGAGGATGACCTATCACATTTCAGGGGGGAGTGGGTGACCTCTAGAATACACTGTCATATGTGTCAACTCCATATTTGGAGGTACTATGACTCCATCAGAACTTGGAAATAGCAAGTTTAATGGTACTGATATTTCCCAATATGCATAACTTGTTGTTCCATTGTCATTTTTGTGTTTTTGCTCTGTAAAATTAACAGTGTGCTAAGCTTGAACAAAACGGGAGGAAAATCAATATACAACAAACCACAGGTGTTAATAATCTCCAACGCTACACTTGAAATTCTAGTGAGATCAAGATGGATTTCCTACCTTAATTGACTACAACAGTCTCATGAAACAGTGGCCATCAAATTTCTATAGAATTTGCAGGAAGATTGTTCCATGGTGAGGGGGAGGAAAATAACAGTAATAGATGTGGTAATTGCTGAAGTATCAGGACTACCAATAGTTGGACCAATACGAACCTAGAAAAGATTGAGACTTTAGGAGGGTATAGCTATCCTTTGAGATGAAGGATAAAACCTTACTGTCAAAGGAAAAGGAGTCCTTCCTACTACCCTGGGAGAACCATGGGAAAAAATAGCCAGAATTGTGCAAAGCTACATCACATGCGATGGGAGAAAGGATGTGGTAAGACCATGCCATCTCAAATTATTAGCAGTATTAAAACAAAAATGTGCTATAAATTTGCCTGCATATTTAAATTTTTTATTGTATGATGTTACTCGGAGCATAAGGAAATATCGTCATACAGAGATGGTAGTAAGTCATCACGGCTTAATTCAGCTAATAGTCAGTTATAGTCTTGCTCAATAGTAGATTAGTTGGGAAGAATTGGTATTCTCAATAGATGGGGGATTGGCCTTACCAGCCCAAAAAAGAAAAAGAACCACCAGCACATCAGTTAGACCGTAGAAACATAGACAGTCCACCAGATTGGGGAGTAGGAGGAGAATGATGGGAAGTCTCTAAGATAATAGTATCCAACACTTAGAGATATATGACTTAGAGGATGAGAAACCCCCACAACTTGAAGGAGGGGAAAATGAAGAAGAAGAATTAGAAGAAAATATGGAAGAGGAAACTGAGCACTCCGGGGAGGAAGCAGAGCCACCCAACAGAAGCCCATTATAAAACCCTCTGCAAGAAGATGAATTGGACCAAATTTTGGCCAATATGGGTGAGTATATCTAGCCCCACAACCCATTGGACCTCGATATTGAGGTAGGACATTCACAAGAACATTCTTCTCACAGCAAGAGTGCAGATGAGGAGATGAAAGACGAAGAAGAAGTAGAAGCATAAGCCACCCAGGAAATAGTAGATCAAACCAGGGTTACCTCCCCTAAGAAACATAATTAGGAGGATGAGAACACTAAAGAAGTGTTCCAAACACAAATTATGGAAATAAGCCAGGGCAAGGGTATAATCCTTGAAGAACAAAGCCCACACCCAAGAAAAGAAACAAATGTTCCTTCAAAGAAGAAGACGAATGAAATCAAAAGGTTGCAAAAGGAACAACAAAGGCTACTAAATGTGGTAAAACAAATTAGACAACAAATAAGGGTCCTAAAAATGGGGAGAATCTCGAAAATAACCCTAGGAACAAAGGATGCAGCCACCCAAATGAAACCCCATAAAATAAAGTCCAAGGGGACTCAAACCAATCCCTTATCCATTAGGGACATCAAGGAACAACATGCGGCTATTACAAATGCAGATGCCCAAACAGAAGACACACCAGTCTGTAATAAGGACATCCAGATAGAGGCATTATCCTTTAGCATCATGACCAACCAGACAGTTCATGACAAAGAAATGCAAACTATAGGAATCGGATATCGGAATGAGAAGATCCCAGTAGATCTTCAACCTAAAAGTGTTTTGATGGACAATGATCCTAGGATAGTGAGACCTCAAGAGGATCTCGCCCAGGCCCAACAGATGATAGGAAAACTCATAGACAAGATTGTTCCTCAAGAGAAATACCAAAATTTACAACAACAATTTAAGAACATCAATGCATCAGAGAGTGAGGTTGTTGATAAATGCCGAAAGGCAGAGGAAAAAGTTGAAAAGGTAGCAAATAAGCTAAACTCAGTCATAAGTCGAATGGAAACCCTCTGTTCTCTATATACCGATGTTCTAGCATGTAGGGAACCTACCAAAAATTATGCTTTGTTTTTGATAGAAAGGTATTTAAAGTTAAAAATTAAGGTTCTCAAGGCAGGAGTGCCTATAGAGTTAAAAACTATTGATGATTTTATAAACTGCTGTAAACATTATGGGGTGAAAGTCCACCGATTGCTATGTGAGTTTTATTTGCATAATTTTGTGTTGGAAGATGAAATGAAAGAGAACCTAGTCCTTTTATGGGTGATATCCAACTTTAGGCATTCATCTCTTTTGCTGTTAACCAGTTAAACTGACTCAAGGCCTATAACACCTTTCAGAGACAAGAAAACGAGTTAAACCTTTAGGTAAGAGGTAACCAAAAAACCCATTACAACTATGGGATAAGCATAGAAGCTTAATGAGAAAGAAGGGTGTGATCTAGACATTAAGACCCATTCACAAAGTGGTTGTCCAACAAGGGGTAGAATACTTCCTATCCATCAAATACCTTTCCATAGCAACAACTAAACTTCGATGGAAGACTTCCAATCAAAATGTTCAGGACAGAGAGCCATTCCATTCCGAAAATTTTAAGTTAGTTGTTGATCACCTGGTTACCTATAATAACCTCATCTTGAGAGAAGGTTTGTATTGGCTAGGTTGTAGGTTTTGAAGTTCAATTATCTGGTATCCTGTATCAGGGTATAAGGCCCTATATGAATTTCCTGAAGGCCAGACAAGGCACATTTTTTGAAGTTCTAGCTACACATCATGGTTTTAGACCACTGCATGAAAATCCCTCTCCAGCCTATTCCCTAACTGCCTTGCATGTCAATTACACGATTTTCATGAGGGCATGAAAAAGGGTAAGTAAGGGGGTCTGTTGAGTGATGGAAAATGCATGTATTTACCATTTATTTCTTTATCTTTTCCTTGAATCATAACTCCTTTACATTCTAAGATGGTAATATGTTAAAGAATTATGATAGAATTAAGGAGATTTTTGATTGATGCAAAATAACTAATTATTGTCTTTTTTATACAAAAAGTGAAGGAAATAGAAAATCACTATTCAGGAGGAAAAGACAAAGCAGAAGAAACTGTTGTCCCTTAGATAAGAATTTGTATCTAGACAAGGAGATCAAGAGTGGAGTGCATGATCCAGGAAAAGGAAGAGGAAACATAACATTAGCACAAGAAGACAAAATGATAGACTGGAGATCAAAGATATAGCGAATCCCTTGGGATCCTTTGATCCTAAGGGATCACTGCTTCAAGACTTATCTGTACTCTTGATACTTCTGCCTGGCCATCATAAAAAGGAACAACATTGATATCCCAAGGGGGAGATATTATTATTATCAATTTGTAAAAATTGTTGTTGTAATCTCAAATCTTATCATCGACTCTCTTTGAAGAGCGATAGTTGTAACTCTGCCATATATGATTAATATGTAGCTCAGTTGTTGTTCCATTATCTAATCCTGGAGTAAAGACAACAGTGCTTCCCTGGTGGCTAAGGGCCCGACCCTAGTGGATCCACTTGCTTCTTGTATCACTATTTTACAATTACAGTTGCGTGTGGTTTTATTTTCTTTGCATTTCCTTAATACGCTTTATTTGGTAATCTTCTGTTTCTGAACATTTCACTGAATTGCTTTGTTATATTGAAATCATAATTGGATAGCAAGATTATTATTCTTAAAATGTCACGCTATTCATTTTGAAACAATATTGCATTGTCTAATTCGGATTCTGTTGTTCATTTATAGTTACGATTGCTATTCATTTAACTACGGTTCACCTACAATTGCGGTTGTTGTTTATTTAACTACTGTTCAATTATAACTGCAGTTTTTGTTCCTTTATACATGTGGTTAATGTCCATTATGCTATAATAACATTACTGATTCAATTACTCTATAGTCATTGTGTGTTTACACTTATTTAGGTTTGTTGTTCCTTTATTAGTTAAATATTGTTGTTCAATTCATTTCAGTTAGGATTGTTGTTCAATTCATTTATGTAGATTAAGCTTTGTTTTTTGACCTTTTCAATAGATTTAGTTGTTGTTCCTTTTTTGCTAATCAGATTTTTATTTCCAGTATTTACTTTAGTGTAGATAGAAATATCTACAACTGTAACAAACATTTACTATTGTTGTCTAAGTTCTCAGATTGGAGATCTTGTCTGTGATTAATTTTCATTTACATTAGTTTACATGGGAAAGAGTTATCATTTTTGAATCCATGACTGATGGCTAATGAATAAACGATTTAGTTACAAAGCATTTAAGTTTCTTGCCATTACAATTAGATTTTGTTTCTAGAATTCATTTACTTTTGCAAGCACTATACTGCAAACATTACTCTTGAGCAAGTGATTGCCTCAGACTAAGTACACTCTTGAGATAAAAAATCATGCCTAGATTGATAATTAATGTAGGATAAATAGGGGTTAAAAGACACCTTTTATCACTCAACAGTGATAAGATTGCGGCAACCTAGAGTGAGGAGTGCTCAATTGGTTCCAAAGGAAAGAACCAGAGAAATGCCAATAGACTAAGCTCAGAGGAGAGAAGCTTAGTGAGGCATATGTAGCAAGGAGGAGACTTGTTACTGTAGAGGTAGTTTTGTAGATCACAAAGGAAATTCCACAAAGGGTGTGAGTAGAATTGCTAAGGAATGAAGGAAAATTGGTAAGACTTTCTAATTGAAAGAAGAAGTGGTCAAAAGCAAATATTTCATGCTCATTGAAATACAAGAGGATAGTTGTGTTCTTGAGAAGGTGCAGATGAGTTGAAGCCTAAACAAGCATAGAAGAGTGCTCAAAGCAGGTTCCAAATATAAAGAACCAATTACTTGCCAAAATACAAAGTACAGAGGAGAGCTTGGTGAGGTAAGGGGCAGCAGGGTAGACTTGTTGTTGTAGACGCTTTAGCACAACTCATAGTGAGTGAGTGAAAGGAACTCATAAAGATGGAGAGGATGATGACTAGTGACAGTCATAACAAAGGTTCTGAAAGAGATCACATCAGAGGGCAAAAGGAGAAGGATGCCAAGACAAATGGCATGAGAATGAGTGATGAAGAATATGATAGAGAATGGTTGAGATATCAACTTAGCTTGAAGTGTTAATGGAGATGTTGTAATGAAATGAAGTGGACCATAAATATGGTTATGTCACGAGAAAGAAACTGAGGTGGTAGAGGCTACAAGAGAAGAGGAATCAACAGGTGAATATGCAGTTAATAAAGGAGCTGAGAGAACTTGAACAGATTATAGATGTCAAATTGAAGACAGAGAAACTCGAAAGAGTTGAGCTACAACAAAAGGGAGATTTTGAAGAAGATGTTGAAGTTTCAATATGTGAACTAGAACGTGGACCATTACTTTTTGAAAGTGATGAAGAGCCAGAGGATTTGGATCATATGAATGATTCAGAGAAACTAGAAGACTTGATGACTGAAGCATCAAATGAGGCCAAAAGGTCTTGTATTTTTAAAATTAGTGATTTGTGTATGATTTCAGGTTTCGAAGAAGATAGGCAGTCTTTTAAAGTTGTCCAAAATGTGGAAGAAAACCTTCTAGAAGGTGAAATTTTTAAAGAAGAGTATGACGAGGAGACTAGAAAAGAAATAGTCTCCTACAATAAACAAGTGCAGAGAGGCATCATCAAAACAGATGGTGTTGGAGCAAGACTTGCTGACAATCTCAAGAGTTCTTTGAGTTTGAATCAGCATACTGATGTGCTGAAAGAGGAGTTAAAGGAGAGATCAAAGCGACATATGGAAAGGTTTCTAGAAGAAGAAGAAAAGGTAAAAAGGCCTTATATTTTTTATTTTGACGATTGTATTATCAATGCAGATTTTTTTGTAGAAACTAGAACATATTTGGCATAGGTGGACAGCGAAATCAAAAGGAGAAGAGGAAGAACATCTACTGAAGGATGTTAAGAAATATTTAGGAGAGGAAGAAGGACCAAGTGATGATGGGTTAATAGCAAATGAAGAAATGGGAGATTGTGTAAAATTTCCAAATTTTACTCCAATTAAAATCATTGCGTTATATAGAGAATTAGACTTTCAAAGGAGGAAGTTAGAAGAGCAGAGGATAAGTGTTCAGGATATTGTTGAAGAAGGATGAAAAATAAGTTGTCATAAATAATAATCAAGAATAAGTTGACAGCTGTAGAAAACGGAAGCAGGAAATTGTTGTGAAAGCCAATATAGTAGCAGCTAAAAAGGTTCAAGATAACAGTAAAGAAGAAGGTAAGGATGAAATCGAGGCAATCAGAATAAGTGAAGAAAAATCAAGAATGAGAGTTTAGCAATCAAGAGTTGAAGACAATCAATAGACAGAGGATATACTAGACAGAGAGATCAAACTGATAAGAAGGTTAATGATGAAAGTGTCTCAGAAGAAGATAACAACAAGAAGGAGAGGAGTGAAAACAAGAGGAAGACAAGAGTAGACCATGAGAGCATGACAAGTGGAGCGTTACAGCATAAGGTATGGATACCTGGAGAACAAAAATAAACAACAACAACAATAGAACAATGTACAAGTAAAGATAGGTTACAAAACAAAGTCTAGGATCCAAGAGGAATCAATTATCCAGACTTATGACCAGCAGGTCATAAATTTTCTTACTTTGGGAGTATGATGCAGGAGCATTTAGATCAACATCATTTTTGTATTCTATTAGACATAAGGGGTCTTATGTTTCAAGGAAGTTGGTTTCCTAAGTATTGAATTGATGTAATTATTTACTGTTTTGAGTGATTTTAATGAGAATAGGAATTAATTGAATATTGTGAGGCATAATTGTAAATGTTCTTGAATGTAGGAGAACATGAGATATTTAGGATAGTTGAGTGATGAGAGGATTGAGAATTGATTGTAAATATTAGATTAGGATTCAGTTCATGATTTTTTGGATTTGAGAGAATTCTTAGGGATGAGAAAGAGATTTTAGGATTTTGTTGAGAAGCTTATGGATATAAACTAGGAATTGGTTTTGGAATCCCTTTTTGTATAAATGTAAGCCTAAAAGGCATAAGACAAAGAGGTTAGAAAGAGAGAGAGAGAGAGTTAGATATTTAGTTGTGTTTGTAAGCCTATGGGCAGATGATGATCAAAGGCCATTAATTAGAAGATTAGGCCAAGGAGGGACAAATACTCTCATTATTTAATTGTTTGTTGATATATATATATATA
>APFE030570466.1:105324-150665 GCA_000404065.3 Pinus taeda
AGAGATTCAAATTCCAATTTGTATAAGTGTGTTATCGAATATTGAATGATGGATGAATGAATTAGAATATTCTATGTAACAGAGAGTTACAAGCTGAATTCGGCAATGAAACAAAGAGACACATGATGAAAAGGATCATAATGGATCAATGAATCCATTAGAAGGATCAAAGTCGAAGCTCGGGAGGGAGTGCACAGTGAAACAACAGAAGGACCAAAACCTTGAAGAAATCAGATCCATAGAGGAATCACTGAAGGAATAGCATATAAACATAAGTAAATAGAGTAGCGGAGGAGTAAAGTGTGAATGCAAAACAACCATTAGATCTCATAGATCAATGGCTAGGATTAAATCACAAGGGTGGAAAAATTGAGATCGCATCGCAATATTTCAAAGGGAGGAAGTGAAGTGCGATTGCGACATGCGATTCATAGCCAAAGCCAAAACCTTATAAAATGTAACCTAGAACCCCATTGGGTCCGAAATACATGTCAGATTAGAGTTTTAAAGTGGAAGAGTCAAGTGCAAGGATAGATCAAAGGCATTGACAGTTGGAGATCGGAGGAGGGTTTACAAGTGAAAGCAGATTTCGGGCAGCCTCAAAACTGTAAGTGGTATTGAAGGGTGAGCACCCAATTCCAATAACCGTTCGACACATAGCATATATGGAGAAAGAGGAAACTGCTTATTGGGTGGGTAATCATCGTACTAGTTTTCTGGCCGAAATTTCTATGAAACGTTAGATCGAATGAGGTGAAGATCTATGGTGCAAGATCAATGATTGATTTCATTGATTGGATGTAACATCAGTCATCGAATTAAACAATCAAATCAACGGTGGAGAATTGATCCAATAAAGGTAACATTGGTAACTGTGCAAAATCGAATATTGATGGAAAATGTATGATTTATGTGGTGTTATCACTCATATTTTCCTTGAAGTTGTTAGAATAAGGAAAGGGGTCCGAGGTAACCACAAACCAATCTTTTAAGTACAAAATCTAACCAATCTATACTCAGAGAGGGCTCTCTCTTTGTGATCTAGCTTTGTTTATGGGATATTAGGCAAGTTATGAAAGCTTGGGGAGTTTTGATTTTGTTTGGTGGTGGAATTTAAGAGCAGATGGATAGAATAAGGTATTTCAGGCCATTGGGCTATGGAGTCAACTGAGGATGGCTTAACTAGATCAAGTTGATTCAACAAAGGAGGGCTTCACAAGGCAAGAGAGCTAAACAAGAGACAAATGATAGCTTAAAAGGGTGAAATGGTCTTGAAAGGGAGAAAGGGAAATTAGGAATCCTTCAACAAATTTCAAGATGAGGGAAAGTGGGTGCTCATTAACAAAAAGCAACTAAGAATTTTTTGTTAAATGGTCACAGTGATAAACTAAAAACCAGGGAGCAATTAAGAATTCCCTACCAATGATAGCTTCGAAGAAAACATTAAGAATACAAACGATTTTAAAGACATAATGTAGTAAAGCTATTTTTGAAATATAATTTTTCGTTTATCATTCAGATATGAAACACTTATGAATATTTAAACCAGAAAACTATAAAAAACATAAGATATAGAGTACTTATTTGTTTCTCGTTTGACACAGGTATCTTGTAAAAGTCCTTTGCTTTATTACTTTGTCCAGCTAGCCATACAATAGTTGTTCAATAGCACTTCTATTCCAAAAATAAAGTTTCTACAGAGATGTCTAAGAATCTACCCCCTATACTTAGAATAAGGAAGTACTTATACATAATTTACATCAAAATATCTCCTAACTAAGAGAGATATATTATAGGAAAACTAAATATCTTTTACATGAATGTAGAGATAGATGGTCTTAAAAGTAGAAACTGAATGTGAACTGCTTGTTTGTTGTCCCTGTTTTTGTTGAAGGAGCCGGAGGCAAGTCCTATGAATATGCATCTTGCTGTCTTGCTCGTAATTCTGCGCTAGATAATTGATTTTAGCTTTTCAATAATACTCTTTTATCTATGACTAATACTCTTTACCTGTTTTACCATTATTTATCCTTTTTTACCAAAATTGACTATGGAAAATACTTCAATTTACTTCACTTTTTACCATGGTAAATCATAAGATGTCTGTCATGCTGGCCCACCAAACATCTCTTGGTATTATTGTCCTTGTCAGTTTTCTATATATTTCATCTGCCTCTGTGTATTTTACAAAATTTTGCTGTACTAGAAACAAGTGCCTCAGTTCATGCTCAATATAAAAAAGGTTCTCCAAACTATCATAGAGAACTCTCCCCATGGATAATGCCTTGGGTGTAGATGAACTCGCAGATAAAATGGCTTGACTATTAGCTTGCTGATATAATTTGTTGACATAATCATCCTGCCTCATTAGTTTTTCATTGATGAGTAAATGACTTGGAAGTCTTTTACTTTGTAAGATGCCAAATTTCCCCACAAATTCATCTATGTCTTCCCACATATTCTGACATTTGCGTTCTAGGCCTTGCACTAGACTCCTTTTGGTCAATACTTTCTTTATTTCGAAGATCATACCAATCCTATCCTCAATATTTAACTGTTCCATATGATACATGTTTCTGTTGTTCAGAAATTTTATTAATCTGATAGCTTCTTCAGGTTTCCTTCCTAGTTTTTCCTTGCTTTTTTCAATCTCTTGAAGAGCAACTTTCACTAAGTCAATTTGTTCAAAAATGATTTGAATTGATGACCAAATATCATTTATTGAATTTATGATATTGGTCCATAAGATCTTTTTAATATCAGTCAAAGGCTTTTCAAAAGTAAGATCTTTTTCTAGTGTTTTAACCCGTTGAGTCAAACCATTGTTTTTTCTCACCTCTTCGGAAAAATTGAGTTTTGACACATCATACTTTTGCTCTAAAGTAATGAATTTCTCTTTTACTTTTTGCATTTTAGAGACTTGTAGCTTCATTTCCTCCATGGACTTAATCAACTCCTTTGTTCTATGATTTGAGGTCTTACCTGTGAGGTACTTGTACTTGTCACTTCTATAGTTTCAACTGTTGCCAAAGAGACATTTGGTGATAGCGCAGTTGCCAATGTAGAAGGGACTATTGTGGAAACGACTGGCACTACATTTTGAGGCCGAGAGGTCGACTCACTCTCCCTGCTTTGTAGTGTTTTCTCTAATTCTTGCTCTGTCTCTTTTAGTTGATCATTTAGCTTAAGGAATAGGTCCATAAGCTCTTCTTCGTTCTTCTTCTCAATCACTTCAGCAGTCTGTCGGTGCATGAGTGGTGGAAATTTCAACTGCTTACTTAGTGCAGCTATATCTTCATTCTTTTTCTTTATTAGGGTATCTGCAGCCTTGATATCCTTTGGGTTATGGCCCAAACCAATAATCAAATCCTCCAATATTTTTATTCTATTGTCCTTCACTTGTGAGAAGGCAGTTTCTAATTGTAATTGGGTAGTAGTGTTGTCCAGTGAATTATGCAACGTATGTGCCATCATTGCCTTACTTGTCAGTGTAGAATAAACCATTTCCCCTATTTTCTTATGTAGTTCTATCTAATCTATGGGGTGGACATCTTTAGGTAAGACCTCAAAATCAGTCTTAAGGTAGTCTACAAGTGACTTGGGCTACTGTACTGTGGGCTTTAGAAAGCTCATATGCATTTTCCCTTCTTTGAAGTCATGAGCTGACATCAATCTGGTTTGATTTGTGGGGGCCATATTCAAGTATTGATTATAGGCTTGGGCCTTTAACTGCTCATTCTTGGCCTTTGTCTCCTTGAATTTTCCTTTTATTTCTATGAACTTCTCATATGAAGATTTGAAAGATGAAACTTCAGTACTTTGTTGTCTTTCAAGCTCTTATCTTTGTGAACTAGAAGGTGTCCCACCTATTGGGAATGTATGTAGACTATCTCCACCTTCTTTCTTCAAACTCCCTGTTGTTTCTTCAAATAATTCTTCCTCTGAATATGGTTTTAGCCTGTTCCTCTTAGCACCAGGCTAGTCTAAAGGACCACTGGCAGGGGTAGCTACTTCCCTAACCCTTTTTAAGTTATTTTCCTTATTTAGAGGAGTATGCAAAACTGGGGGATTTCCCATGCTAACCTGAGCTTAATGAGATTGTGGTGGAGCTTATTCTTTAGATATTTCAGGCTGCTCTAACATCTCTAGTTGTTTTGATGCTGGAGTAATTGTTCCCTAGTCTTGTTCCTGTGGTGGTTTTGCTAGGGGTGCACTAATTTCCTGTGTGTGCCTGAGAAGTCTCTGCTGTAAAGGCACTAGGCCCTGGTGTTAGCTTTTGAGTGGATCCAACTAGTGCCTGTTTACAAGAGTCTAGGTCAAGTCTCTTTTCTATGTCTTTCATCACATTTTCTACATCAACTTGATCATTATCCATTTCAATTAGAGTTCCTTCCCTCCATTCATCCATATTTTCATAATGCTCTTTTTCTAGGATTTTGTGATGGATATATGGTGATAGCTTACATTTTATTCTTCTATCACAAATGAAACCTTGTGGATCATATCTCCAAGAAAAGCTTTTCTTTAGTCTTATTTTTTCTAGGATTTCTTCTGCTCTTTTTCCTGCTTCTCTATTGTTGCAGACAAATGGGTCTAAGTGATCTTTAATTCTCAATTGTTCTTTCCTCTTGGCCTTGGTGAAATGAGTCTGATCAGAGTTTAACATTTGCCTATAATATTACAAGGTAAACAACCTCATAGGAACATACTTTGGTAGTTTGAATGGAGGGAGTTCACAACCATAAATTCTAATCTCTGTGTGATTTTGGTACAAATATCAATACCTTGTACTCCTTTGAGAGCAAAAGGATTCTTTTGATTTCCTCACTAATCCTAGGAGGAGGACTTTCTGTTAGCATGGTGGTCACTGTGTGGACAAACTAGTCAATGAATTCATTGTATGAAAAGGGACAAGTATAGTGGAAGATGGAAGTCCAAAAAATGATTGATTTGGGACTACCCTTTGTATCGAGTTTATTCACAGAGAATGGGAACTTTTCAAACTGATAGTAAAGGAAAAGGTGATATATGAATGTAGAATACTTGAATACCTTTTCATTTTCTAGCCTCATGAACTGGTCATGGATATTCTAAGCAATGAAAGTAGCATAGTCATATTTGAGAGTAGGAGGCTGACCAAGGGTAAAAATGGACATTAAAACTAGAGTCTTCGTCCACATACTCACTAGTATTGAAACTCATAATTGCATCTATCATATTGACTATATTGTTTCCTATCTATGTGAAGAAATATGCCACATAGGGAGAAGGATCTTTGGGTTGATGTTGTTTATCCATAAAAGTCTGGCAAAGGTGACTGAGTTCAGATTGGGACAATTTAGATGAATTCTCTAGTAATTCTCTAAAGGAAATGGGGTTGAGTTCTTGACTGGGTTGAAACTGTAGCATTTCAGTGATTGAATTTGTAGTAATTGTGAAAAGAATAGTTTGAATGGGGGAGATTATTGCTCTGAGGGTGGGATTATAATTGGCATGACATTGATGGATAATGTCAGGGAAAATGAGCATAGAGGGGAGCATGTACCTTGGGAGATTTGATTCCAAAGTCCTATGGTACCAAAGCCATTCAGTTAATTGTCTCGAAATTGGCAAAACACTTTCAAAGAGCTAACTTCAGTTACAAGGTCTTTTATTTGAAAATATTTATCTACTAAGGGCAGATAATCCAAGTCTCTGTGAGGGGTAGTGATAGGAGATATACTGAGGGCCATGGGAGTTTCCATTCCGGTTCTTGTGGATTCAGATAGGAAAATGGGGTTTTCAAGTAGAGCTGGTAAAAATAGAGGGTTATAGGAGTCTTCAATTCTAAATTCCACAACTTAATTATAATGAATTTTGGGTTTTTTCAAAGTAATTGCATAGGAAATCAAGTATTTACAGGGTTTCTGGAAGGAAACTGGTAAGTAACTGTTTTTAAATGACGGGCAATGGAGAGTAGGTTCATTGGGTACAAATGGTGGACTGAAATGACATCGAACTACAAGTTTCACGGTGGCTGACGATTGGTGTATGAGTTGGTCGACTTCAACTTTTAGGTGTATGCATGCGTTTTTAGAATAAGGATGAGAATTGTTTTAAATTTGTTTTTATGCAAAGTCAAAGCTTTTGGCAGGTTTGGGATATGGATAGGTGGCATCAATGGGGAGGCAACTTGACATTTTGTTTTTAGCGAGAGGCCATAAGCGGGTTTCATTGCACCGCTAGTGGAGGGTAAGTGGTATTTGGGTGAGACCGCACGATTCCATATGACACTTGACACGTAGCAATGGTACGATTCACAAAACCAATCTCAATCGTGTGCTAAAGGTCAGCCGCAGAGGTCTGTGCAATATGCGCGATGACTGTTAGATCTATGGGATCCGATCGAACAACCATCATGGAGATGAAGTGACTGATAGACACAGAGGGCAGTCCCGACATAATTTAAAGAGATTAATCATATCGGGGGTGATTCGATTGGTTTATCGAGTTATTAATTAGTCCAAATCACGTAATTAATCCTCATTAAATGGTGGCGGGGTTGGATTCTTAATTAACTATGGATTAGTTAATTAATCTCGTTTTATTGTTTGATTTATGGTTATATTTAACCATCGGGGCGGGATATGTAAAAATTTGGGTTTTTTGTATAATATAATAATACGGGTGTGGGTAATGTTGTCTTATAGGGGAATTATATAATAAACATTAGTTAGTGGTTAATGTGACTTTATGGAATGTGAAATGTGCACTAATTTTAAAGCATTTTCATCATGCATATTCAAAACTTAGGCTAAGTGAATAGGAGGGTTTATATGGAGAGTGTTTTATTTTTCCTAAGTAAAATATGATTTTACTTAGGAAAAGCTTTATTAGGAAAATGAATAACTTATGGGGGGGGTGAATATTGATGAAGAAGCTTAAGCACTTAGGCATTATAAATTATTGGGCCGAGGGTCCGGTCCCTCTAAAGGTCAGAGAAATGCTGTGAGCCCCTCTAACTTTGGTAATTGCCTTTAGTACTTAGGGAATTAGGGAAGATTTAGGGAAAATGAGTAGGAAAGTTAATTATTTTTTACTTTTCTTGTTTGATGTGCCTTCCATGTGATACATGCCTTTGCCTAGTGATGAAAGTAAAGGATTTAAACATTTAAACTTATCATCCACGACATATTTATTTTGCAACCATCATCTACTTACCATACCTATTTTACCCTAGCATTTTCACTTCTTTATTAGGGTGCATTTGAACTAGAAAACCCTTTTCAAACTTTCTTTTCTTTTACATAGTGATATCTATCTAAATCTACACTTATTACATCCAAGGGCTTAGATTAAACTGTTGAGCTCCTTTTATTCACTCTACCTATCTACTTGTCGGCCAAGATTACACTGTTTGGTCAGATCTTTATTTCTCTATCTATAAAACATGAAATTGAAATTATGAACTAGCGAAGCTTAAGCCGTTTGACTATTTATAGATTGTGGCATGGGTGACTTGCTGCACAAAAATTTATTATACAAAATTAAAAAGGAAGTGGCACTTAGACTTGCACACTTTCATGGTCTTTTCTTTTTGTTGGGGTTCATTTTCTTTCATTTTTTTGACCTCTTATTATTCTTTTCACCCTTTGATTTTTCTTTTAGGGTATACCCTCTTTACATTTTTTTAATTTTTTGATTTTTTACAAATGTGGAAAACCTTTGCAACAAGTAAAGGTATGAACATATTTCAAAGCTAAACCAAGTCAATCATGATATATGACACCTATTGGTATAAGGGCATAACAGTGGCTCCACTTGGGGATGGATTTTTCTTGTGGAAAGTTAAGAACAGTAGATCAGTGGCCTCTGAATGACTTTGACTATGCTCTACAATCTTCTTTTCCTTTCTGCTTTATTTGTATGTATGACAATAATACTTCTGAAGCTTAGGGCCTTCTCTTTAGACTTCAACTCCAAAATCTTATTGTCCAATCAACACCGACATTACAAAAGATATAATATGTACTATGAAGAACATGGTAACATTAGTAAGTAGGATCAAAGTAATGTTTCAACATTCGACCATTGACTAGTCCTTATTCTACTTATGTACCATCTAACTCTTTAAGAAAATATGCATTGTTTCCTTTGAAAGAATAGATGATGTATGGTCCTTTCAATAGGAAGTCAAACTTCCCATGTTTCCCCTTGTCCTCTCTTCTTGAATCCCATCTTAACACTTTATCTCTAAGGTAGAAATCTTTTTCCTTGATTCTTCTATCAAATATCTTCTTAAGTTTCTCCTGCAACACTTGGGATATTTAGTACACCTTCTCCCTATTTTACTGCAAATTGATAGTCTGGTTTATCCTTCTTTATATATCATTAGGTTCCACTTGAGCTTCTTGGAGTATTTTCATGACAAGAACTCTTAATGATGAAGGAAAAACAACCTCCATGCCGTATACTAACTCATAGGGACTGGTTCCAATGGGTTTTTTGGTTGTAAGCCTGTGTTCCCACAAAGCATTAATCAATTTTTTCTTCCAAGTTTTCTTATTTTCTTCCAATAGTTTTTTGATGATATTAATTAGACCCTTGTTGGAAGATTCTGCCAGTCCATTCCCTTGAGGGTAGTAGGCTGTGGAATGGCCGAGTGTAATGTGATACTTGTTATAGAAATTAATCATTTTCTTTGACTTGAAGGCTGTAGCATTATCAGTAATGATTTTAGTAGGACAACCAAACCTGGAAAAAATATTGGTCTCTAGGAAACCTATGATCATAGTGTCGTTGGCATGTCTAGAGGGAATGGCCTATATCCATTTAGTAAAATAGTTAGTGGCAATGAGTATCCATTTGTGTTGGTCAGAAGAGGGTGGATGAATTTATCCAATGAAGTCAAGACCCCATTGTTGAAAAGGTTTCTCAGTGGAAATGGGTTTTAAGGGTAAAGGTATCAACTTTCATTTTCCTTCAAAGATTTGAAGTTTATGGCAAGAAGTTACAAATCTCTTCACATCTGCAAAAAAGGTTGGCCAATAGAATCCAGCCCTTAGGATTTTGTCTACAGTTGAATTCTAATAGAGGTTTCCACCATAGTATCCTGCATGAAATTCTTGGAGAGCCTTGTCAGTTTCATATTTTAATAAACAACTTAACAAAACTTCTGCATGATGTTTCCAAAAACGAGTATTATCTAAGATGCAAAACTTTGAAGCTTTCATTTTCAAAAACCCATTCTTGGTTCTGGATAACCCTAGAGGAGCTTGTAGGTTTTGTAAAACATAAACTACATCAGCATACCAAGGTGAGTCTGAAAGGTTCTGGCTGATTTGTGGAGCCACCATCTCCTGCTCGTTATCCAGTTCATTTATGTCTAGGGCTTGATAATTAGTTTATGCCGTGAGTTTGGCCAATCCCTGAACTTGTATTAGATTGGTAGGTTTTATCTCTATATCATACTCTAAGATGGTAGCTATCCATTTTCCACTTTTACCATCAATTCCATCTTGAGTTAGGATGTCTTTGACAACTGCATTAGGAACATAAGCTATTACATGAGAGTATAATATATAGACTCTAAAATATTTAATTGCTTTTACCAGTGCAAAAGATTGTTCCTCCATTATTTTGTATTTTAATGTTGCATCTTTGAGTGCTTTACTAAAAAGGCTATAGGTTTTTCACATCCATGATCATCCTTTTGTAATAAAACTGCAACTATGGTGTGTTCTGATGCAAAAAAAAGAAGATGAAGTCTCTATCAAATTGTGGACTTATGAGGACTGGTGTTCTGGTTAAGACCATTTGATTTCTTCAAATGATTGCTTGGCCTCTACTGTCCATTTGATACTTGAATCCTTTTTTAGCATGTTATTTAGTAATCTAATGAGTTCATCTAAGTTAGAAATAAATCGTCTTAAAAAATTTATCTTCCCTAGGAAAGCTTGAAGTTCTTTAATACTTCTTGGATGAGGTATCTGTAGAATAGCTCCAACCCTGGAAGGGTCAATTCGAATGCCATATTTGGAAATGTTGTTACCTAAAATTTTACCCTCCTCTAGATTGAACAAGGACTTCTTTGGATTCAAAGAAATGCCATATTTTTTTCATTTTAGAAAGACTTTCCTGAGATGGTCCAAATGTTGTTGATCAGATTTAGAAAGAACAGTTAGATCATCTAGATATATAACAAGAAAATTATGAATTTATTTGGCAAAGGAAATATCCATTGCTCTCTGGAAGGTTACTCCTACATTTTCTAGCCCAAATGGTATTTTGATGTATATGAAAGTACCCCATGGTGTTGTAAAAACAATTTTCTCTTGGTCATCAGGATTGAACCAAAATTTGGTTATATCCTAAAAACCATCTAGAAGTGAAATTCTAGAACACACTACCCTTTTCAAAATATGATCCATTTTGGGCAAAGGACAGTTATCTTTAAGAGAGACCTTATTTACATTTCTCAGATCAACACATAACCTTATTTCCTCAGTTTTCTTCCAAGTAGATACCAAGTTAGACACCCATTCTGAAAATCTAATAGGGGCAATAATCCCTTCTTCATACATACGTTTGATTTATTTCTCAATTAATGGTAATAACACAGGGTTGATTCTTCTGAGTTTCTATTTAAAAGGATTTTGATTTTCTTTCAGAGGTACAGTGTGATGAAAAATAGAGCTATCATAGGATTTCAAATCTCCGTAACTCCAGACAAAGACATCCTGGAATTCCCTCATAAATTCAACATACTTTAGCTTCTGATTAGGAGGTAAGGAGTTTGACAATTTTATCATTTTTGGATTATCCTGTGTTCCTAAGTTGTACTCTTCGATATCTACTCTTAATGGCTCCATTTTAGGTTTCTTGGGAATGTCATTGGAATCAAACAGATTTTCTAGAGGATTTAATCCTTTTGGTAAATGATTGTCCTTTAGATTGATAAACTTTATTTCTTCTTCAATTATTTCATCTAGGTCCATTTATTTAAGATCTTTAATTTCTTTTTGTGTGAACTTTGTGGGATGAATCATATGCAGTGAATTTTCTTCTAATATGTTAATTTCTACCTCATCTATTTCATTAGAGCTAATAATTGTATCAACATCTATGTTATGTTAGAAAACTCTTCATCTAAAGTTAAAGAATTGTTGATCTTCTTATCACTATCAAAAACTTGTTGGTTCTTCAGATTATCAGGGATAGTTGGTCTATGCATAATCTCAACAGTATACTGATGATTAGGTTGAAAAGGTAATTTGTAGTTGCTGGCAAACATGGTAGGCTGTGGGCTTGCATGTTGTGTTTTCTAGGGATAGTTGCAAGATGAGTTTCCAAAAGAGTGCTGAGAGTTTCTATGATTGTCCCTCTATAATATCCTAGTCTAGGATCCTTAGTTAGGTATTTTCCTTTAATCAGTTTAATTATTAATTCTGAATCTCCTATGGCAAACACCCTAATTGCTCCTAATCTTTTAACAATTTTAAGAGCCAACAAGAGAGCCTCATATTCTACCATATTATTGGTGCATATAAAATTTAACCTTTAGGCATGGCCTTCAACACGATTATTTTCTAAATTGTACACCCAAACACTTGCTCCTGCCCCTAGGTTATGGACTGAGCCATCAAATTCTAAATGCCAAAGAATTTCATGCCCATAATTGGTGTCTGGGGTAGTAGGAACTTGTTTAAGTGTGGGATATAGGTTTTCATTTTCATCTGACTTTTCTTTGTTATCTGATATTTCCTAAATATGAACACTTGATTTTTCTTTTTCAATTTCTTTTGTTTCTACTACTACAACCTCTAAAGTATTGGAATGATTGGTTTCTGCATTGTAAAGAATGAACAAATCCATATCAGAGTGTATTGAGTAGATGGGGAAATTTTGGGGTCTTTCTTGACTACTACTACGTATTTCATTAATGTTTCTCTGTATAGTTTATTTGGTTGTCCAAAAACCAATATAGTGGCATATGACATATCCAATTGAAGAGATTCTCGAAGCTTAGCACCCCAGGATTTGGACAATAACATGCCATATTTGGGTGGTATATCTGCTACCACTATGTCCATTAAATTATTTTTTTCCAGGGTATTGAACTAACGAAACACACAAGTCTTTTATTATTCCTAAACATCTCACCTAACAAGAATCAAAAGAGAACAAATCTTTCTATGGTCTAGTGATGTCTAGGTCTAGCTTTTCCATTACAGATTTCAGCATGAGATTATGAGATGCCCGAGAGTCAAACATGGCATTGTGAAGAATCTTATCATGTATGTTTAAGCTCACATAGAAGGGAGGAATTCCTCCTTCCAACGGTTTTCCATTCACTTCTGGGCCAAATATTAATTCGGGTTGCTCACCAAAAAGATTAACTGAGTCTTTAGTTCTAGTAAGTTTTAGTGATCTATTGATTTGAGTTCGGTAGGCATCATGTTTAGCTAATTCAGATAATGGGACAAATTTTTTTAACTTACCTAATTTTTCTTCTATATTAAAGGGTTTTTCTATTTGGGCTCGTGGATTTCGAACAACAGTATTCTCTCTATTTTCAGTGTTTTTTATGTTTTTCTCCTTTTCAGGAGTAGAATCATGATTTCTTGATTCTCCTAGATCAACCTCTAGAGGTTCTTCCACAGTTCCCTTATAAGGAAGGGAAGTGGAGGATTGTTTATTGTTTGGTTGATTATTAGAGACATCTTAAATTATGGGATTAGAAGGATTAGTGTTTGATCTAGAAAGAATATGTACAGGTTGGATTATTGTATTACCTTTTTTGGGCTGATTTGGAACCGTTTTCTTGTTCTTTTCAGGGACATCAATTCTCCTACTTCTTAAATTGTATTGCTTGTGCACCTCGAAGATGGTTGTGTCATATCCTTCTCTGAAGTCAAATGATTCCCCTGATTGGGTTTGGAACTGTTTAAGTATGTGAGCTTTTTGATCATCTTGGGTTAAGAAAACTTCTCCTTCATTACCAAGCCCCATCAAACTAATTTGAGTATCTTCTTCTGGGCCTTTAGAGTGGGAAGCTTCTGTATAGTTCTCCTAGAAAGGGGGTTGAATGTTTTGGTCAAGACCATTCTTTCTAGTGTTTAGGTTTTGATTTTTCCTAAAATTCAGATTTCTCCCTGTATTGGTTTGCTAGCTATCCCAAGGAGATTTCCTTTCAATTCTCTCCACTCTGTCTCCTATTCTATCAATTCCTTTAATTATGGCATCTAGATTTTGTTCAAAAGGTGATATTTCTTCCTTTAATCGTATCCTTCTTTCACTGCTAGTCGTGGCTCTTTAGATATCAGATTGGCTTCAACACTGACTACTATGCTTTGCATATCTTCCAAAGTAGGGGGGTTTCATTTTCTGAGCTGGAAAGCCATATCAGAATCAAATCCATCTGGGAATTTGATTAAGGATAAACCAGGTGGGGGTCTAAGATCTCGTGGGATAGCATTATACACACTGTTGAATCTAGTGCAATAGTCCTACACAATTTCTTGTGGTCCTCTTCTTAGGTTTTCGTATTCAGACAGAATCTGAAGGGGGTCTTTCATTTTCTCCCACCTATCAGGATATGCTAATAGAGAGTTTTTAGGTTGTCTATACTATTTGTTGTTAAGTCTCTAAACCATGTTCTAACTTCCCCAGATAAACTTTGAATGAATATTCTCATTTGCACATCAACAATATCTATTTCATAAATTTCAAAATAATCAGTCACCTTCTTGGTGTGTTGTTGGGATGTATAGGTATGAGTGCCATCAAAAGTAGTGATTTTACTTTGGTAGTCCTGGGGCACGACATCTAAGTTTCCTGGTAGTACTAGGGGGCATATCTGTTGGCCATTGTCGTTGGTAATGGTGATACAAAATTTGGGGTTGGAATAACAGTGGATGTTTGTGTTGTGGATGGAGAGCTAGAGATGATGGTATGATGTGGAGTGGTTTGAGGTTGAGAGATATGAGAGAATGATGATGAGCTTGCAGAAACAAAAGTGATTACAGAGGGATTAGGTGTTCCTTCAGTGGTAAGATCAGATTGTGGTGAGTTCTACAAATATTTATCAATTGACAAATTGGCTGCTCGAATTTGTAATTCTTGGATGAACTCTGGGTCTTGGACTAGGTCTTTTAATTTAGAATCGGATGAAGTCCTAAACAAAGAGGTTTCAAAGTATTCGTAAAAGGGTTGGTCTTCGAGATAGAGCCACCTAAAAGGACAGGATGAGGATCTGAATGTGAGTCAAGGACTAACAGAACTTTCTTGTCTTCTAAGAATTCTGGGGATCAAATTGGGGTTCGCAAATACTTGTGGTGGATTGGGATTAGGATTAGCACTAGTGTAACAAGTCCTTTCTGAAGCCAGATTTTTGGGTTTTGTTATTGGTTTTCTTAAAAACTATCAAAACAACTTCAATGATTTCTTTAAAATGCTTTTATATTTAAGGTTTAAATTTTCTTAAAGATTTGTTTTGACCGAGGAATTGTTCTTCCCCAGTGGAGTTTCCACTATGTTATCACTCAGAGTTTCCTTGAAGTTGTTAGAAGAAGGAAAGGGTTCCGAGGTAACCAGAAACCAATCTTTTAAGTATAGAATCTAGCCAATCTGTACTCAGAGAGGGCTCTCTCTTTTTGATCTAGCTTTGTTTATGGGATATCAGGCTAGCTATGAAAGCTTGGGGGGTTTTTATTTTGTTTAGTGGTTGAATTCAAGAGCAGATGGATAGAACAAGGTATTTCAAACCATTGGGCCATGGAGTCAACTAAGGACGTCTTAACTAGATCAGGTTGATTCAAAAAAGGAGGGCTTCACAGGGCAAGATAGCTAAACAAGAGACAAATGATAGCGTAAAAGGGTGAAATCGTCTTGAAAAGGAGAAAGGGCAATTAAGAATCCTTCAATAAAGTTCAAGATGAGGGAAATTGGGTGCTCATTAACAAAAAGAAATCAAGAATTTTTTGTTAAATGTTCACAATGATAAACTAAAAATTAGGAAGCAAGTAAGAATTCCTTGCCTATGATAGCTTGGAAGAAAACATTAAGAATATAAACGATTTCAAAGACAGAATGCAATAAAGCTCTTTCTAAAATATATTTTTTCATTTATCTTTTAGATATGAAACACTTATGAATATTTAAACCAGAAAACTGTAAAAAACATAAGATATAGAATACTTATTTGTTTCTCGTTTGACATAGGTATCCTGTAAAAGTCCTTTTCTTTATTACTTTGGCTAGCCAACCATACAATAGTTGTTCAACAACACTTCTATTCCAAAATAAAGTGTCTGCAGAAATGTTTAAGAATCCACTCCCCAGTACATTGAATAAGGAAGTACTTATACATAATTTACATCAAAATATCTCCTAACTAAGAGAGATATATTCTAGGAAAACAAAATATATTTTACATGAATGTAGAGACAGATGGTGTTGAAAGTAGAAATTGAATGTGAACTTCTTGTTTGTTGTCCCCGTTCTTGTTGAAGGAGCCAGAGGTAGGTCCTAGGAATATGCATCTTGATGTCTTGCTCATAATTTTGTGCTGGTTGATTGATTCTAGCTTTTCACTGATAATCTTTTACCTGTGACTGATACTCTTTACCTGTTTTACCATCATTCATCCTATTTTTCCAAAATTAACTATGGTAAATACTTCAATTTACTTCACTTTTTACCATGGTAAATCATAATATGTTTGTCATGCTCTCCCACCAATCATCTCTTGGTATTCTTGTCCTTATCAGTTTTCTATAGATTTCATCCACTTCTGTGTATTTTACAAAATTTGTTTGTACTAGAAACAAGTGTCTCACTTCATGCTAGGTATAAAAAAGGTTCTCCAAACTATCATAGAGAACTCTCCCTGTGGGTAATGCCTTGGATGTATATGAAATGGCAGATAAACTGCCTTGACTATTAGCTTGCTGATATAATTTGTTGACATAATCATCCTACCTAATTAGCTTGTCATTGTTGACTAAAAGACTAGGAAGTCCTTTACTTTGTAAGATGCCAGATTTCCCGATAATTTCATCTATGTCTTCCTGCATATTTTGACATTTGCGTTCCAAGCCTTGCATTAGACTCCTTTTGGTCAATACTTTATTTATTTTGAGAATGGTACCAATCCTATTCTCAGTGTTTAGCTCTTCCAACTAATACCTGTTTCTACTGTTTAGAAAGTTTATTAATCTGATAGCTTCTTTAGGCTTCCTTTCTAGTTCTTGGTTTTTTCAATCTCTTGAAGAGCAACTTTCACTAAGTCAATTTGTTCAAAAATGATTTTAAGTGATGACCAAATCTGATTTATTGAATTTATGATATTGGTGCATAAGATCTTTTTGATATCAGTCAAAGGCTTTTCAAATGTAAGATCTTTTTCTAGTGTTTTCACTTGTTGAGTCAAGCCTTTGTTTCTTCTCACCTCTTCGGCAAAATTGAATTTTGACACATCATACTTTTACTCTAAAGCAATGAATTTCTCTTTTACTTTTTGCAGTTCAGAGACTTGGAGCTTCATTTCCTCCATGGACTTGATCAACTCCCCTGTGCTCTGATTTGATGTTCCTACCTATGATGTACCTATACCTGTCACTTCTATAGTTTCAACTATTGTCAAAGGGACATTTGGTGCTAGAGCAGTTGCCAATATAGAAGCGATTGTTGTGGAAACCACTGGCACTACATTTTGAGGTTGAGAGGTTGACTCACTCTGCATACTTTGTAGTGTTTTCTCTAATTCTTGCTTTGTCTCTTTTAGTTGCTCATTTAGCTTAAGGACCAGGTCCATGAGCTCTTCTTCATTCTTCTTCTAAATCACTTCAGCAGTTTGTGGGTGCATGAGTGGTGGCAATTTCAACTGCTTCCTTAGTGCAGCTATATCTTCATTATTTTTCTTTATTAGGCTCTATGCAGCCTTGATAGCCTTTGGGTTATGGCCCAACTCAATAATCAAATCCTCAAATGTTTTGATTCTATTATCCTTCGCCTATGAGGGGGCATTTTCTAATTGCAATTGGGTAGTAGTGTTGTCCAGTGAATTCTGCAACTTATTTGCCATCATTGCCTTGCTTGTTAGTGTAGGATAAACCATTTTTCCTGTTTGCTTATGGAGTTCTATCTTATCTGTGGGGTGGACATCTTTGGATAAGACCTCAAAATCAGTCTTGAGGTAGTTTGCAAGTGACTTGGGTTGTTGTACTATGGGCTTTAGAAAGCTTACCTGCATTTTCCCTTCTTTGATGTCACAAGCTGACATCAATCTAGTTTGATTTGTCAGGGCCATCTTAAAATATTGAGTATAGGCTTGGGCCTTTAGCTGCTCATTCTTGGACTTTGTCTCCTTAAGTTTTCATTTTATGTCTATGAACTTCTTAGTTGAAGATCTGAAAGATGAAACTTCAGTACTTTGTTGTCTTTCAAGCTCTTGTCTTTGTAAACTGAAAGGTGTCCCACCTATTGGGAATGTATGTAGACTATCTCCACCTCCTTTCCTCAAACTCCCTGTTGTTTCTTCAAAGAATTCTTCCTTTGAATATGGATTTGGCCTGTGCCTCTTAGCACTAGGCTGGTTTGAAGGACCACTAGTATGGGTAGCTACTTCCCTGTCACTTTTCAAGTTCTTTTCCTCATTCAGAGGAGTCTGTGAAATTGGGGAATGTCCCATGTTAACATGAGTTGAATGAGGTTGTGGTAGAGCTTGTTCTTCAGAGATTTAAGGCTACTCTGACATCTCTAGTTGTTTTATTTCTGGAGTACTTGTTCCCTGGTCTTGTCCCTGTGGTGGTTCTTCAGGGGGCACTCAAGTTTCCTGTGTGTGCCTTTGAGAAGTCTCTGTTGAAGATGCACTAGGATCTGGTTTTGGCTTTTGAGTGGATCCAACTGGTACCTATTCACAAGAGTCTAGGTCAAGTCTATTTTCTAAGTATTTCATCACATTTCTACATCAACTTGATCACTATCCATCTCAACTAGAGTTCCTTCCCTCCATTCATCCATATTTGCCTACTACTCTATTTCTAGGATTCTGTGATGGATATATGGTGATAGTTTGTGTTTCATTCTTCTATCGCAAATGAAACCTTGTGGATCATATCTTCAAGCAAAGCTCTTCTTTAGTCTCATTTTTTCTAGGATTTCTTATGCTTCTCTATTGTTGCAGACAAATGGGCCTAAGTGATCTTTAATTCTCAATTGTGCTTTCTTCTTGCCTTTGGTGAAATGAGTCTGATTAGAGTTTGTCATTTGCCTATAATATTCCAAGGCAAACAACCTCATAGGAACATACTTTGGTAGTTTGAATGGAGGGATTTCACAACCATAAATTTTGATCTCTGTGTGATTTTGCTACAAGTACCAGTCACCTATCTTGTACTACTTTAAGAGCTTAAGGATTCTTTTGATTTCCTCACTAATATTAGGAGGACTTCCTATCAGCATCGTGATCACTAGGTGGAAAAACTAGTTAATGAATTCATTGTATGAAAAGGGACAAGCATAGTGGAAGATGCAAGTCCAAAAAATGACTGATCTGAGATTACCCTCTGTATCATGTTTATTTACAGAGAATAGGAACTTGTTAGACTGATAGTAAAGGAAAAGGTGATAGATGAATGTAGAATACTTGAATACCTTTTCATTTTCTAACCTCATGAACTAGTCATGGATTTTCTCAGCAATGAAAGCAGCATAGTTATATTTGACAGAAGGAGGCTAACCAAAGGTAAAAATGGACATTAAAACTAGAGTCAATTCATCCACATACTCACTAGTATTGAAACCCATGACTGCAGTTATCATATTGACTATATTTTTGCCTATCTATGTGAAGAAAGATTCCACATAGGGAGAAGGATCTTTAGGTTGATTTTGTTTATCCATAAAATTATAGCAAAGGCCACTGAGTTCAGACTAGGACAATTTAGATGATTTCTCTAGTAATTCTCCAAGGGAAATGGGGGTGAGGTCTTGACTGGGCTGAAACTGTAGCATTTCATTGATTGAATCTGTAGTAATTGTGAAAAGAAAAGTTCGATTGGGGAACATTATTGCTCTAAGGGTGGGATTATAATTGGCATGACGTTGATGGATAATGTCAGGGAAAATGTGCATAGAGGGGAGCATGTACCTTGGGATATTTTATTCTCAAATTCCTATTGTATTAGAGCCATTCAGTTAATTGTCCCAGCATTGGCAAAACACTTTCAAGGAGATTTATTCAGTTACAAGCTCTTTTATTTGAAAATCTTTATTTGCTAAGGGCAGATAAGCCAAGTCTCTGTGAGGGGTAGTGATAGGAGCTATACTAAGGGCCACAAGGGTTTCCATTCTGATTCTTGTGGATTCAGATAGGAAAATGAGGTTTTCAAGTAGAGCTAGTATAAATAGAGGGTTTTGGGAGTCTTCAATTCTAAATTCCGTAGCTGAATTTTAATGAATTTCAGGTTTTTTCAAAGTAATTGCAGACGAAATCAATTATTTATGGGGTTTCTAGAAGGAAACTAGTAAGTACCTATTTTTAAATGATGGGAAATCGAGATCGGGTTCATTGGGTGCAAATGGTGGACTGGAACGTCATCGAATTGCAAGTTTCAGGGTGGCTGACAGTTGGTGTACGAGCTGGTCGACTTCAACATTTAGGTTGCATGCATACGTTTTTAGAATAATGATGAGAACTATTTTAACTTTGTTTTTATGCAATGTCAAAGCTTTTGGCGGGTTCAGGATATGGACAGGTGGCATCAGCGGGGAGGCGACTTGACATTTTGTTTCTTGAGGGAGGTGGTAAGCGGGTCTTATCAAACCGATAGTGGAGGATAGGTGGTCTTTGGGTGAGACCGCGCGATTCCATATGACACTTGACACGTAGCAATAGAACTATTCATGAAACTGCTCTCCATCGTGCAGTAAAGATCGGCCCCAGAGGTTCATGTGATATGCACGATGACTGTCGAAACTGTTCGAACCGATCGGATGGTCGTCGGGGATACGAAGTGACTGGCGGATATGGAGGGCGGGCCCGACATAATTTAAAGAGATTAATCATATTCTGGGTGAATCAATTAGTTTATCGAGTTATTAATTAGTTCAAATGATGTAATTAATCCTCATTAAATGGTGGCGGGGTTGGGTTCTTAATTAACTATGGATTAGTTAATTAATCCTATTTTATTGTTTGATTTAGGGTTATATTTAACCATCGGGGTGGGATATGTAAAAATTTGGGTCTTTTTTTATAAAATAATAATACGGGCGTGGGTAATGTTGTTTTATAGGGAAATTATATAATAAACATTAGTTAGTGGTTAATATAAATTTATGGAATGTCAAATTCACGCTAAGTTTAAAACAATTTCATCATGCATATTCAAAACATAGGCTAAGTGAATATGAGGGTTTATATGGAGAGTGTTTTAGTTTTCCTAAGTAAAATAGGATTTTACTTACGAAAAGCAATATTAAAGAAATGAATAACTTATGAAGCGGGGCTGAATATTGATGAAGGAGCTTAAGCACTTAAGCATTATAAATATTGGGCAAAGGGTCCAGTCCCTTCAAAAGTCAGAGAAATTCTCTGAGCCCCTCTAACTTTGGTAATTACCTTTAGTACTTAGGGAATTAGTGAAGATTTAGGGGAAATGAGTAGGCAAGTTAATTATTTTTTACTTTTCTTGTTTGAAGTGCCTTCCATGTGATACATGCCTTTGCCTAGTGATGAAAGTAAATAATTTAAACATTTAAACTTATCATCCACCACATATTTATTCTGCAACCATCATTTACTTACCCTACCTACTTTACCCTAGCATTTTCACTTCTTTATTAGGGTGCATTTGAACTGGAAAACCCTTTTCAAACTTTCTTTTCTTTTACATAGTGATATCTATCTAAATCTACACTTATTACATCCAAGGGTTTAGATTAAGCTGTTGAGCTCCTTTTATTCATGCTACCTATCTACTTATTTGCCAAGATTACACTGTTTGGTCAGATCTTTATTTCTCTATCTATAAAACATGAAATTGAAAATATGAACTAGCCAAGCTTAAGCTATTTGACTATTCATAGATAGTGGCATGGGTGACAAGCTGCACATAATTTTATTATACAAAAGTAAAAAGGAAGTAGCACTTAGACTTGCACACTTTCATGTTCTTTTCTTTTTGTTGGGCTTCATTTTCTTTCATTTTTTGACCTCTTTTTATTCTTTTCACCCTTTGATTTTTCTTTTAGGGTATACCCTCTTTAGATTTTTTATTTTTATTTTTATTTTTTACAAATGTGGAAAACCTTTGCAACAAGTAAAGGTATGAACATATTTCAAAGCTAAACCAAGTCAATCATGATATATGACACCTATTGATATAGGGGCATAACAATGACTCCACTTGGGGATGGATTTTCTTGGTGGAAAGTCAAGAACAGTAGATCAGTGGCCTCTGAGTGACTTTGATTGTGCTCTGCAATCTTCTTTTCCTTTGTGCTTTATTTGTATGTATGACAATAATAATTTTGAAGCTTAGGGCCTTCTCTTCGGGCTTAAACTCCAAAATCTTACTGTCCAATCAACACTGACATTACAAAAGATATAATATGTATTGTGAAGAACATGGTAACATTAGTAAGTAGGATCAAAGTAATGTTTCAACATCTGACCATTGACTAGTCCTTCTACTTCTATACCATCTAACTCTTTAAGAAAATATGCATTGTTTCCTTTGAAAGCATAGATGATGTATGGTCCTTTCCATAGGAAGTCAAAATTACCATGTTTTCCCTTGTCCTCTCTTCTTAAATCCCATATTAACACTTTATCTCCAAGGTAGAAATCTTCTGCCTTGGTTCTTCTATCAAATATCTTCATAAGTTTCTCCTGCAACACTTGGGATCTTTGGTACACCTCCTCCTTGATTTTTTGCAAATTGATAGTCTGGTTTATCCTTCTTTGTATATCACTAGGTTCCACTTGAAATTATTGGAGTATTTTCATGACAGGAACTCCTAATGATGAAGAAAAAACAACCTCCATGCCATATTCTAATTCATAGGGACTGGTTCCAATGGATTTTTTGTTGTAAGCCTGTCTGCCCACAAAGCACTAATCAATTTTTTGTTCCAATTTTTCTTATTTTATTCCAAAAAAAATTTCATGATATTAATTAGACTCTTGTTGGAAGATTATGCCAGTCCATTCCCTTGAGGGTAGTAGGCTATCGAATGGCTTAGTGTAATGTGATATTTGTTACAGAAATTAATCATTTTCTTTGACTTGAAGGTTGCAGCATTATCAGTAATTATTTTGGTAAGAAACCCAAACCTGGACAAAATATTGGTCTCTAGGAAACTTATGATCACAATGTTGTTGGCTTGTCTGGAGGGAATGACCTCTATCTATTTAGTAAAATAGTCAGTGGCAGTGAGTATCCATTTATGTTGGCCAGAAGAGGGTGGATGAATTTCTCCAATGAAGTCAAGACCCCATTGTTGAAAAGGTTTATCGGTGGAAATGGATTTTAGGGTAAAGGTACCAACTTTCTTTTGCCTTCAAATATTTGACATTTAGGGCAAGAAGTTACAAATCTCTTCATTTCTGCAAACAAGGTTGGCCAATAGAATCCAACCCTTAGGATTTTGTCTGCAGTTGACTTCCAATAGAGATGTCCACCACGGTCTCCTGCATGAAATTCTTGGAGAGCCTTGTCAGCTTCATATTTTAATAAACAGTTTAACAAAATTTCTTCATAATTTTTCCAAAAAAGAGTATTATCTAAGATGCAAAACTTTGAAGCTTTCATTTTCAAAAACCTATTCTTGGTTCTGGATGACCGTAGAGGAGCCTACAGGTTTTGTAAATCATAAATTACATCAGCATACCAAGGTGAGTCTGAAAAGGTCTGGCTGATTTGTGGAGTCGCCATCTCCTGCTCATGATCCAGTTCTTTATGTCTAGGGCTTGACAATTAGTTTCTGCCATGAGTTTGGCCAATCTGTGACCTTTTATTAGCTTGGTAGGTTTTATCTCTATATCATACTCTAATATGGTAGCTATCCATTTTCCTCTTTTACCATCGATTCCATCCTGAGTTAGGATTTCTTTGACAACTGCATTAAGAACATAAGCTATTATATGAGAGTATAATATATAGACTCTAAAATATTTAATTGCTTTTACTAGTGCAAAAACATGTTTTTCCATTATTTTGTATTTTAATGATGCATCTCTGAGTGCTTTACTAAAAAAGGCTATAGGTTTTTTACATCCCTTATCATCCTTTTGTAATAAAACTGCAGCTATGGTGTGTCCTGATGCAAAAGAAAAAATGATGAAGTCTCCATCAAATTGTAGACTTGTGAGGACTAGTGTTTTGGTTAAGGCGATTTTGATTTCTTAAAATGATTGCTTGGCCTCTACTATCCATTTGATATTTGAATCCCTTTTTAGCATGTTATTTAGTAATCTAATGAGTTGATCTAAGTTAGAAATAAATTGTCTTAAAAAAATTATCTTCCCTAGTAAAGCCTGAATTTCTTTAATACTTCTTGGATGAGGTATTTGTAGAATAGCTTTGATCCTGAAAGGGTCAATTCGAATGTCACCTTTGGAAATGATGTGACCTAAAAGTTTACCCTCCTCCACACTGAACAAGGATTTCTTTGGATTCAAAGAAATGCCATATTTTTTTCATTTTAGAAAGACATGCCTGAGATGGTCCAAATGCTGTTGATTTGATCTAGAAAAAGCAGTTAGATTATCTAGATATATAACAAGAAAATCATGAATTTATTTGGCAAAGGCAATATCCATTGCTCTCTAGAAGGTTGCTCCTGAATTTTTTAGTCCAAATGGCATTTTGATGTATATGAAAGTACTCCATGGTGTTGTAAAAGTAGTTTTCTCTTGGTCATTAGGATGAACCAAAATTTGGTTATATCTTAAAAATCCATCTAAAAGTGAAATTCTAGAAGAACCCACTACCTTTTACAAAATATGATCCATTTTGGGTAAAGGATAGTTATCTTTAAGAAAGACCTTATTTACATTTCTCAGATCAGCACATAACCTTATTTCCCCAATTTTCTTCCTGGTAGGTACCAAGTTAGACACCCTTTCTGAAAATATAATAGGGGAAATAATCCCTACTTCATACATATGTTTGATTTCTTTCTCAATTAATCGTAATAGCACACAGTTAATTCTTCTGAGTTGTTGTTTAAAGGGCTTTTGATTTTCTTTCAAAGGTATAGTGTGCTGAATAATAGAGGTGTCATAGGATTTCAAATATTCGTAACTCCAGGCAAAGACATCCTAGAAGTTCCTCATAAGTTCAACATACTTTAGCTTATGATCAGGAGGTAAGGACTTTGAAAATTTTATCATTTTTGGATTATCCTGTATTCCTAAGTTGGACTCTTTGATATGTGCTCTTAATGGCTCAATTTTAGGTTTCTTGGGAATGCCATTGGAATCAAATAGATCTTCTAAAGGAGTTAATCCTTTTGGTAAATGATTGTTCTTTAGATTGATGACCTCTGTTTCTTCTTCAATTATTTCATCTAGGTCCATTTGTTTCAGATCTTGAATTTATTTTTGTGTGAATTTTTTGGGATGAAGCATATTCATTGAATTTTCTTCTGAAATGTGAATTTCTACCTCATTTATTTGATTAGAACTAATAATTGTATCAACATCTATGTTACTGTTAGAAAAATCTTCATCCAAATTTTAAAACTTATTGATCTGCCTATCACTATCAAAAACCTGTCAGCTCTTCAAATTATCAGGGATGGTTGGTTTGTGCCTTATCTCAGCAGTATACTAGTGATTAGGTTGAAAAGGTAATTTGCAGGTGCTAGCAAACGTGGCTAGGCTATGGGCTTGCATGTTGTGTTTTCTAGGGATAGTTGTAAGTTGAGTTTCCCAAAACGTGTCGAGAATTTCTATGACTGTTCTTCTATAACATCTTAGTTTAGGATCCCTAGTTAATTATTTTCCTTTAATCTATTTAATTATTAATTCTGAATATCCTATGACAGACACCCTGATTGCTCCTAATCATTTAACAAGTTTAAGACCCAACAAGGGAGCCTCATATTCTGCCATATTATTGGTGCATATAAAATTTAACCTATAGGCATCGCCTTCAACATTATAATTTTCTAAATTGTAAACCCGAACTTTTGCTCCTACCCCTAGTTTATTGACTGAGCCATCAAATTCTAAATGACAAAGAATTTCATTCTCATAATTGGTGTATGGGGTAGTAGGAACTTGTTTAAGCGTGGGATCTAGGCTTTCATTTTCATCTAACTTTTCTTTGTTATTTGATATTTCCTGAATATGAGCACTTGATTTTTCTTTTTCAATTTCTTTTTGTTCTGCTGCTACAACCTCTAAAGTATTGGAAGGACTGGTTTCTACATTGTAAAGATTGAATGAATCCATATCAGAATGTAGTGAGTAAATGGGGAAATTTTGGGGTCTTTCCTAACTACTTACTACGTATTTTATCAATGTTTCTCTGTATAGTTTCTTTGGTTGTCGAAAAACTAATATAGTGGCATATGACATATCCAATTGAAGAGATCCTTGAAGCTTAGCACCCCAGGATCTGGACAATAACATGCCATATTTGAGTGGTATATCTACTATATGTTCATTAAAATTGTTTTTGCAGGGTATTGAACCAATGAAACACACAAGTCTTTTATCAGTCCTAAACATCTCACCCGGCTAGAATCAAAAGAGAACAAATCTTTGTATGGTCTAGTGATGTCTAGGTCTAGCTTTTCCATTATAGACTTGGGCATGAGATTATGAGATTCCCCAGAGTCAAACATGGCATTGTGAAGAATCTTATCATGTATGTTTAAGCTCACATAGATGGGAGGAATTCCTCCCTCCAATGGTTTTCCATTCACATCTGGGCCAAAGATTAATTTGGGCTGGTCATAAAAAATATTAACAGAGTCTTCAATTCCAGTAATTTTCAGTGATCTATTGATTTGAGTTTGGTAGGCATCCTGTTTAGCTAATTCAGATAATGGGATAGAAATTTTCAGCTTACCTACTTATGTTTCCAGATTAAAGGGTTTTTCTATTTGGGCCTTTAGATTTTGAACAATAGTATTCTCTCGGTTTTCAATGTTTTCTATGTTTTTCTCCTTTTCAGGAGTAGAATCATGATTTTTTAATTCTCCTAGATCAACATCTAGAGGTTCTTCCACATTTCCCTTAGAAGGAAGGGAAGTGGAGGGTTGTTTATTGATTGGTTGATTATCAGAGACATCTTCAATTATGGTATTAGAAGTATTAGTGTTTGATCTAGAAACAATATGTACAGGTTGGATTACTGTATTACCTTTTTTGGGCTGATTTGGAACCATTTGCTTGTTCTTTTCAGGGATATCAATTCTCCTACTTCTTAGATTCTATTGCTTGTGCACCTCAAAGATGGTTGTGTCATATCCTTCTCTGAAGTCAAATGATGCCCTTGATTGGGTTTGGAACTGTTTAAGTATGTGAGTCTTTTGATCATCTTGGGTTAAGAAAACTTCTCCTTCATTACCAAGCCCGATCAAATCAATTTGAGTATCTTCTTCTAGGCCTTTAGAGTGGGAAGCTTCTACATAGTTCTCCTAGAAAGGAGGTCTAATGTTTTGGTCAGGACCATTCTTTCCAGTGTTTGGGTTTTGATTTTTCCTGAAATTAGGATTTCTCCCTGTATTGGTTTGTTGGCTATCCCAAGGAGATTTCCTTTCAATTATCTCCACTCTATCTCCCAGTCTATCCATTCCTTTAATTATGTCATCTAGCTTTTGTTCAAAAGGTGAGCTTTCTTCCCTTAATGGTATCCTCCTTTCACTCCTGGCCATGGCTCTTTTAGATAGCAGGTTGGCTTCAACACTGACTGTTATGCTTTGCATATCTTCCAAAGTATTGGGTTTTATTCTCTTAGATGGAAAGCCATATTACAATCAAATCAATATGGGAATTTGATTAAGGCTAAACTAGGTGGGGGTCTAAGATCTAGCGAGGTAGCATTATACACACTATTGAATCTAGTGCAATAGTCCTACACAGTTTCTTTTGGTCCTGTTCTTACGTTTTCGTATTCAAATAGAATCTGAAGGAGGTCTTTGCTTTTCTCCCGTCTGTTCAGGAATTGTTGATAGAGAGTTCTTAGACTGTCTATACTATTTGTTGTTAAGGCTCTGAACCAGGTTTTAACTTCCCTAGATAAAATGTGAATGAATATTCTCATTTTCACATCAGCAGTATATATTTCATAAATTTCAAAATAATCAATCATCTTCTTGGTGTGTTGTTGGGTTGTATAGGTATCAGTGCAATCAAAAGTAGTGATCTTACTTTGGTAATATTTGGGCATGGCACCTAAGTTTCGTGGTAGTACCAGGGGGGCATATCTTTTGGCCATTGCTGTTGGTAATGCTAAAACTAAAGCTAGGGTTGGAATAACAGTGGATGTTTGAGTTGTGGATGGAGAGCTAGAGATGATGGTCTTATGTGGAGTGGTTTGAGCTTGAGATATATGAGGGAATGATGATGAGCTTGCAAAAATAGAAGTGATTACAGAGGAATTAGGTGTTCCTTCAGTGGTAAGATTAGATTGCGGCAAGTTTTGTAGTTATCTATCAATTGACAAATTCGCTGCTCAAATTTCTAATTCTCAGATGAGATCTGGGTCTTGGACTAGGTCTTTTAATTCAAGATCAGATGAAGTCCTAAACAAAGAGGTTTCAAAGTATTCATCAAAGGGTAGGTCTTAGAGATAGAGCCACCTAATAGGACAGGATGAGGATCAAAATGTGGGTTGAGGGCTAACAGAACTTTCTTGTCTTCTAATAATTCTAGGGATCAAATTTGGGTTCTCAAACACTTGTGGTGGATTGGGATCAAGATTAGCTCTAGTGTAATGAGTCCTTTCTGAAGCTAGATTTTTGGGTTTTGCTTTTGGTTTTCTTAGCAGCTATCAAAACAACTTCGATCATTTCTTTAAGATTCTTTTAGATTTAAGGTTCAAATTTTCTTAAAGATTTGTTTTGACAGAGGAATTGTTCTTCCCCAATGGAGTCACCACTACGTTATCACTCAGATTTTCCTTGAAGTTGTTAGAAGAAGGAAAGGGGTCCGAGGTAACCACAAACCAATTTTTAAGTACAGAATCTAGCCAATCTATACTCAGAGAGGGCTCTCTCTTTGTGGTCTAGCTTTGTTTATGGGATATTAGGCTAGTTATGAAAGCTTGGGGGGTTTTGATTTTGTTTGGTGGTGGAATTCAGGAGCGGATAGATTGAACAAAGTATTTCAGGCCATTGGGCTTCATATTCAACTTAGGATGGCTTAACTAGATTAGGTTGATTCAACAAAGGATAGATTCAAAGGGAAAGATAGCTAAAAAAGAGACAAATGATAGCTTAAAATGGTGAAATGGTCTTCAAAGGGAGAAAGGGCAATTATGAATCCTTCAACAAAGTTTAAGATGAGGGAAAGTGGGTGCTCATTAACAAAAAGCAATTAAGAATTTTCTGTTAAATGCTCACAGTGATAAACTAAAAAGCAAGGAGCAATTAAGAATTCCCTACCTATGATATCTTGGAAGAAAACATTAAGAATATAAACAATTTTAAAGACAGAATGTAGTAAAGCTCTTTCTAAAATATAATTTTTCATTAATCATTTAGATATGAAACACTTATGAATATTTAAATCAGAAAACTGTAAAAAGCATAAGATATAGAGTACTTATTTGTTTCTTGTTTGACACAAGTATCCTATAAAAGTCCTTTGCTTTATTACTTTGTCCAGCCAGCCATACAATAGTTGTTCAACAACACTTCTATTCCAAAATAAAGTCTCTACAAAAATGTCTAAGAATCCACCTCGCAGTACTTTGAATAATGAAGTACTTATACATAATTTAAATCAAAATATCTCCTAACTAATAGAGATATATTCTAAGAAAACTAAATATCTTTTACATGAATGTAGAGACAGATGGTCTCGAAAGTAGAAACTGAATGTGAATGCTTGTTTGTTGTCCCTGTTTTTGTTGAAGAAGTCGAAGGCAGGTCCTATGAATATGCATCTTGCTGTCTTGCTCGTAATTCTATGTTGGCTGATTGATTTTAGATTTTCATTGATACTCTTTTACCTGTGACTGATACTCTTTACCTGTTTTACCATCATTCATTATCTTTTACCAAAATTGACTATGGTAAATACTTCAATTTTCTTCACTTTTTACCATGGAAAATCATAAGATGTCTATCATGCTAGTCCACCAATCATCTCTTGGTATTCTTGTCCTTGTCATTTTTCTATAGATTTTTTATGCTTCTATAAATTTTACAAAATTTGGTTGTACTGGAAATAAGTGCATGAGTTCGTGCTGAATATAAAAAAGGTTCGCCACACTATCATAGATAAATCTCCCTATGGGTAATGCCTTGGGTGCAGATGAACTGGCAGATAAATTGGCTTGACTATTAGCTTGTTGATATAATTTGTTGACATAACCATCCTGCCTCATTAGCTTGTCATTGATGACTAAAGGACTTGGAAGTCCTTTACTTTGTAAGATGCCAAATTTCCCCATAAATTCATCTATGTCTTCCTACATATTCTGACATTTGTGTTCCAGGCCTTGCCTTAGACTCATTTTGGTCAATACTTTCTTTATTTCAAGGATGGTACTAGTCCTATCTTCAATGTTTAGCTGTCCCAACTGATATTTGTTTCTATTGTTCAGAAAGTTTATTAATCTGATAGCTTGTTCAGGTTTCCTTCCTAGTTCTTCCTTGGTTTTTTCAATCTCTTGAAGAGCAACTTTCACTAAGTCAATTTGTACAAAAATAATTTGAATTGATGACCAAATATCATTTATTGAATTTATGATATTGGTCCATAATATATTTTTGATATCAGTCAAAGGATTTTCAAATGTAAGATCTTTTTCTAGTGTTTTAACCTATTGAGTGAAGCCTTTGTTTTTTTCACCTCTTAGATAAAATTGAATTTTGACACATCATACTTTTGCTCTAAAGTAATGAACTTCTCTTTTACTTTTTGCAGTTCAGAGACTTGGAGCTTCATTTCCTCCATGGACTTGATCAACTCCTCTGAGCTTTGATTTGAGGTTCGTACCTATGATGTACCTGTACCTATCACTTCTATAGTTTCAGCTATTACCAAATAGACATTTGGTGCTAAAGCAGTTGCCAATGTAGAAGGGATTGCTATCGAAACCATTGGCACTACTTTTTGAGGCCGAGAGGTCGACCCACTCTACCTACTTTGTAGTGTTTTCTCTAATTCTTGCTCTTTCTCTTTTAGTTGCTCATTTAGCTTAAGGACCAAGTACATAAGCTCTTCTTCATTCTTCTTCTCAATCACTTCGGCAGTCTATGGGTGCATGAGTGGTGGAAATTTCAACTACTTCCTTAGTGTAGCTATATCTTCATTATTTTTCTTTATTAGGCTCTATGCAGCCTTGATATCCTTTGGGTTATGGCCCAACTCAATAATCAAATCCTCCAATGTTTTGATTCTGTTGTCCTTCACCTGTGAGGAGGCCTTTTCTAATTGCAATTAGGCAGTAGTATTGTCCAGTGAATTCTGCAACCTATGTGCCATCATTGCCTTGCTTGTCAGTGTAGAATAAACCATTTCCCCTATTTTCTTATGCAATTATATCTGATCTATGGGGTGGACATCTTTAGCTAAGACCTCAAAATCAGTCTTGAGGTAGATTTCAAGTGACTTGGGCTACTATATTGTGGGCCTTAGAAAGCTCATCTTCATTTTCCCTTCTTTGATGTCATAAGCTGACATTAATCTGGTTTGATTTGTGCGGTCCATATTCAAGTATTGAGCATAGGATTGGGCCTTTAACTGCTCATTCTTGTCCTTTATCTCCTTGAGTTTTCCTTTTATGTCTATGAACTTCTCAGATGAAGATTTGAAAGATGAAACTTTAGTACTTTTTTTTCTTTCAAGCTCTTGCCTTTGTGAACTAGAAGGTGTCCCACATGTTGGGAATGTATGTAAACTATCTCCACCTTCTTTCCTAAAACTCCTTGTTGTTTCTTCAAAGAATTCTTCTTCTGAATATGGATTTAGCCTCTACCTCTTAGCACCATGTTACACAAAAATATCATCACCATGACTATTTGCAGTCAGTATGGGTCTATCATCACTTATACTGGCCTCCTAAGCAAGTCTCAGACCTTAGCTCTTCATGTCAAGCTTTGCAAATGAGAGAAAGACATTGAAAATCAATAAAACTTTGGTTCCGCACTTTCTCTCACTTTTTCCTGCGGTCCCACACTCTTTGTTCATATTACCTGTGTATCTGCATGCTCTGTTTGTAAAGGGGTGGGTCCGTACCCCTGTAAAAGTAAAAAAGGCGCAAGTTTATTCTAAAAAACTCACTTTGGGTTAATTCTAGATGTTTCTAGAAGGAATATTGACGTGGATTTTTCGCTCCAAGGTGGTTCATGCATCCCAAAAGAGAAGGAGCTAATCCCTTGATAGGAGGAGTTATCCCTTTGAAGGAGGGCTTTATCCCTTTAAAGGAGGACCTAGTAACTTCCCTCCATTGCACTATAAATTAAGGCATTAGGTCAGTTTCTGGGGAGGTTAGAAGCTGAAGATTTTTTAGGGTAAATGTTGATGGAATTGGGACTTCCTAGTTAAATTTGAGAGGAGATATCACATACCTTTTGGTTTCATTGGGAAGTGAGTGAAACTTGTCAAAGTAGAGGAGACTTCTTGTCGGACCCTGGGAGGAGCTTGTACAGCATCAAGGCACAGGTTGTAAAGTTATTCTTTCATTTGAATTAATACAATCAGATTCATTTTTCTCAACAAATTGTCTTATGTGGTTTGTTTCATAATCTCCTTGATCATTATGATGAATATGCTTTATGATATTGGCTTTTCAGTTGCTATTTAATTTGTTTTCTTGTTTTTGTTTGCAGAATTACACTTCAAGGAAGTTCATTTGGAGCGAGGGAGCGAGGCTTCCACAAACTTGCATTGGACCCAAGGTAGGCCTAAAACACTTGTTTGCCTTTGTTTTTGATTGCATATTTAGAGAAAACCAGAAACTAAGGGTTTTCTAGTTTGAGATGACAACTGTGCATTTGGTTGAAAGACCTGTTGGGATTGAGATGGATCCCACACTAAATTCGTTCCAGGGTATGGACCCATAATAGGTTGAGAATATTGAGGACCATAACCGGGTTGAGGGTAGGGTTGATAATTCAACGGTACATTTCCAGATCCTTGAACATATGATTGACCAGAAGGTGGTTGGTAACCTTGGGTTGGGTACTAACCTTGGGGTTGATAACCCTGAGGCACGTACTGATACTGGGGTTGATAACCCTGAGGCACGTACTGATACTGGGGTTGATCTTGAGGTACATATTGATACTGAGGTTGACTTTGAGGTACATATTGATACTACGGTTGACCTTGAGGTACATATTGAGTCTGGGAATGACCTTGAGGAATGTATTGTCCCGTAGGTATGTATTGTCCTTGAGGTTGCCCCCCAGGTGCAAACTGAGTACCTTGAGGTTGCCCCACAGGTACAAACTGAGTACCTTGAGGTTTCCCCCCAGGCACAAACTGGGTACCTTGAGGTTGCTCCACAGGCAGTGACTGGCCACCTTGAGGTTGAGGATTGGGAATAGAACCTGACATCATGAGAATATCTTCTACACTCAACAATTTAGTACCATTATTTCCGGTTAATAACCCTTGTTCAATAGGTTGAGGAGATGCTCCCAAAAAAGTACCAGAAATGGACTGATACCCAACAGGAACAGAAGGATCGTCGTACAAAAAGGCTTCCGAAGATTGAGAAAACATGGACGACTGTTTTGACATATTTAATGGAGGATAGTAACCTCTAGGTGTTGGGTGATAAGAAATACGAGGTGGTGAAAAGCTTTATCTCGGATCAGATCTTAGCTAAATGGTTTGTAAAATCTTTACTGCCCAAGATCACTGAGGATGTGGCTAAGTCCGGAGTTGTTACTGAGGAGCAAGTAATTGCTCAAGCATAGTACCGTGACTTAGTTTATACTCAGTCGGGTACGTTACACTAGAAAATCCCCGATCTACCCAAACAAAATCAAATCGTTGCAGCTCCTTTAGGGTCTCATGCTGCTGATGGTATGATTGGTACGGTTAATACCAAAATTAAGAAGAAGTCTTCCAAGAATTCTTCTCCTATCATAACCTTGCCAGATTCCCCAACATGAGATTCTTCTGTGGAACTTTCCGCAGATATTCATGTTGTAGAGTCATCTACAGCTAAATCAAAAACCGGTGGTATGAAGAAAGGGAAGAAGAAGAATAAAACAGATAAAAATTCGAAAGAGAAACTAGAAAAAGAGGAATCAACTAATGAAAAATGCAAACCTCGTTATCCGTGTCTGATTTGTGATGAAGAACATTTTACAAGAGACTGCCCTCATCGTGCAGAGGTTGCGAAAATTGTCAAAAGTTCCCAAACTCCTGCTGTTTTGAAGGATCCTTTTCCAAATCAAGACAGTAAGATGATAGGTTCTTCCTCCAGTGCCAATGAAGAACCCATATTGATGATGTCCCATGTTAGGATTGCGACTTGATTACAAGATTATGGCAGTAAAAGTCCTGTTGATGGTAAAGAAGCAAAATCTTCTCATTCTAATCCATCAACCTCAGCTCCCGGTTCCGATCCACTACAGATCGAGAAACCTAATCCAGACTTAGTAATCAAACCACCCACCAAGGCTATACTTCGAAAGTCTGCTTTCAATCCACATGCGAGAGTGGCTCAGAACTATAACATTGTTGAGGATTTAGTTGTTTCACCCTCAGCAATGTCGGCTTTGGAAGTGTTGCAATCATGTCTAGCACAACGTAAATTACTTTGGTCGGCTATAGGAGCTGTTGACGTTCAGGACCCGGGCCTTATAATCTTTGATATAGAAAATAGTGCACCACGCCTACCTCATCAAATGGCTGTCTAGATCACAGTGATAGTAAAAAACAGACCTTTTCATAGGACGATGATTGATAAGGGAGCTTCCACGTGTATTATGTTGATACAGTGTTGGAGATCGCTTGGTTCTCCTTCACTAAATCAATCCCCGACGATTTTAAAAGCCTTTGATGGCCGTGGGTTTCATCCTTTTGGCATTCTACAGGATTTAGCTATAGGGGTTGAACGTAAAATCGTTAATCTAGATGTGGAGGTGGTTGATGCCCCTCTAGATTACAACCTTCTCTTGGGTCGTAGTTGGTCTTACGCTATGATAGTTGTCGTTTCATCGGTCTTTCGGCTTATAAAGTTCCTTCATAATGTAAATATCGTAACCTTAGACCAGCTATCTTACTTTTCATCTGAACTAGCCTCTGCTGAGAGCATTCAACATGTTGGTAAAGTGACGATCCCATATAAGGATGTTGGAGTAGGACTAGTTAAAGATTCCGGTTTACTGGGCACTTTTCCTTTTCCTCCTATCAACACTTCGTCTTCTACTGCAACCATTCATATAATTTAATCAGATATCATTGTTAATGATGATCCTTGGATCATACCTTCTGAATCTTAGATAGACTCATTTGGTACTCTTATGCCTTTGAGTCCGTATGAACTTGCGTATCAGACCGTGCAGTCGTTCGCCGACACAACATCAACACATATCGACTTAATGAATGTGGTCCATGAGGAATCACTTTCAACGTCAAACTCGGATTCAATAACGTTTTTTGAACTTGTTCAAACTGATGAGCAAATTCGTGAAATCCTATGTTTCGATGAGTTACCATGGGAAGATCTTCATCACACATCTTCGTTTTTACCCAAGGGAAATCGTTTTGAAAATGATTTTTCATCAATTTTTACAACTGAATATGTCAAGGATGCTCAGAATCCAATGAAACATCCTGATTCCGAGTTAAACTTGGGAAATTTTTGTCGAGCTATTCCCCTTGACATGTCAATTAAGCCTGGAATTGTTGAAAACATTCATATAGGTGCCTCTTGTACGGAAGATGAAATTCAAACATATAAGGCCCTATTTCAAGAATTTCACAACGTGTTTGCCTGGTCATATGAGGAAATGCGAGGAATTGACCCCGCAATTTTAGTTCATGAAACAAAACTTACCCGAATGCTAAACCCGTCCGGCAACGTTTGCGTCAGATTCACCCAAGAAAAGCTTTTGCGATTAAAGCGGAAGTTGAAAAATTACTTAAAGCAGGTTTCATTTATCTGATCCCGTTAACGGATTGGGTATCGAATATTGTTCCTGTTAACAAAAAACAAGGGACAATAAGAATATGTATCGACTGTAGGGACATTAATCGAGCATGTCCAAAGGAAAATTACCCCACTCCCTATATCGATCAAATCATTGATGATTGTGCCGGCAGTGACATTTTCTCCTTCATGGATGGTTTTTCCGGATACAATCAAATTAATATTCTACCTGCTGATCAACCAAAAATGGCATTCATTTGTCTATGGGGGACTTTTTCTTATTGCAAAATACCTTTTGGGCTAAAGAACGTCGAGGCAACTTTTCAACGGGCCATGTCTTATGCTTTTCATGATATCAATCACATTGTGCAACCCTATATCGATGACTTGCCTGCTCATTCATTACATTGAGCTGATCATCTCATCCATTTAAGAGCAATCTTTATGAGGTGTAGGCATTATCGGAATCGGTCGAACCCCCACAAGTGTGTTTTCTTTATTGAAACGGGTCGATTACTAGGGTTTGTTGTTACGAAAGCTGGCATTCGCATCGATCCCTCGAAGGTTGAAGCCATTATCAAAATGCCTCCTCCTTCGAGTCTTTGCCAACTCCAAAGTTTGCAAGGGAAAGCAAACTTTTTACGTCGATTCATCCCTAACTACGCTAAGATCACAAAGGGTTTTACCTGGTTGTTGAAGCACACGCTGACCCATGCACCGTTGTTGCATCCTCCCAACTACAACCAGGATTACTTCTTGTATCTCGTCATCTCTCATTCCACCATTGGAATGGTGTTAGTTCAGGAAGATGAATTCGGTACTGAACATGTGATATATTACCTTAGTCAAACGTTAAATCCAACTGAGCTAAAATACTCACATGTGGAGAAATTGGCATTGGCAACTATTCAAGCTGTCCAACGTTTTCGTCATTACATTTTACTACGTAAGACTACAGTTATTTCTGATTGCAACCCTATGATCTATATTTTAACTAAGCAATTGCTGGGGGGCAAGTACTCCAAATGGATTGTCATCCTACAAGAGTTCGACTTGGAGTTTGAAAAGTCTAAGTCAAAGAAATCTTTAGTTTTTGCGGAATTAATGTGTGACTTCCCACGTGCTGACATGGAAACTGTGGCGGAGGAGCCCATTGTGGACGAATCCTTGTTTCTAATCAGCACTTTAAATCCATGGTACGGGGATATCATCATTTATCTCCAAACCCAATCCTTTCGGCCAGATATTTCACGATCGGAACGTCGAAAAATACGATTCCAGTACCAACAATTCAAAATTATTGGAGATACTCTTTATCGTCGTGGGGCGGACTCTGTTTTTTTATGTTGTTTGACTCATGAGGAAGCTGAAAGGGTCCTAAATGACTATCACTCTGGAGCGTGTGGCAGTCATATGTCTGGGTATGCCACATCCCAAAAGATTCTACGCGCTGGCTACTTCTGGCCTTCTATGTTTAAATATTGTATTATTGCGGTCCAAAAATGCCACAACTGCCAAATTTTTGATCGAAAGATGCGCGCTCCACCTACTCCTCTTCACCCTATAATTGCCATTGGTCCTTTTGCCAAATGGGGTATCAATTTTATAACATGTAAACCTCACTTGGCCGGGGGGCATGCGTATATTATCCTTGCAGTAGATTATTTTACTAAGTGGGCCAAGGCGATGCCTACATTTGAGGCAGGCGACAAAACAGCTGTGATTTTCGTATTCAATCATATAATTGCTAGGTTTGTTGTTCCACAAGTGATTATCATTGATCATGGGTGTCATTTTTGAAACATTATGATGACTGAACTTACAGGCCAGCTTGACTTGCGTCACGACAGTTCAACTCCTTATTATCCACAAGCTAATGGCCTAGTTGAAGCCATCAACAAAGCTCTAGTCATCATGAACTGATGAATCATTGGGATTCATCGATCGAATTGGCATAACATGCTATTTTCAGTGCTTTGGGCGTATTGAACCTCAGTAAAAACGTCGACAGGTTTCACTCCTTTCCAACTAGTTTATGGTTTGGAAGCTGTGTTACCTATTGAGTACGAAATCCCGTCATTGCGAATGGCCATCGAGTTACTTCTAGCCACTTCCGAAGAGGAAAGACGTTTGTTATACTTGGCTCAGCTAGATGAGAATCAACGCGATGCTGCATTAGCAATCGAATCTCATGCAAAACGTATTAAAGCTCAGTATGATCGAAATGTGACCCCTCGAAATTTTTCGGAAGGAGATCTAGTCTTATTATATGATCAGGCAAATGATAAATTAGGCACTGGAAAATTCGTGCCTATGTGGCATGGTCTCTATGTTGTCAAGCGAAAGCTAGCAAACGGGGCCTATGAATTGGTAGACTTTGACGGGGTCTCTTTAGGTAAACCCAGAAATGGTCTTTACCTGAAGAAGTATTATGCTTAAAATGAGTTTGGAGATCTTTTAGTTAGGTTATTTTTCCTTCTAGATGGTGTGTTTTAGATTAAAAAGTGTGTTTAGCTTAGAGAGAGTTTTTTCATCGTTATTTCCGCTTATCCTGGTTTTACTCTTGATGTCGCAGATGTCGACGCCTCTCCAAACATACATTGGTTTCACTGATGGTGCTTGTCGTAGTAGACGGAATATTTCTTCCGCAACTTGGGTTATCTATTCACCCTCTGACAAGTTGGTATCTATGCATGGGGTAAGCCTTGGTCAAACACCAAACAACATTGCAGAGTATAGTGCTATGATTGAGTTATTATCTGAATCTATTCCATTTGGGATTCAGAGTTTGATAGTGAGGTTAGATTCTGAACTCTTTGTATTACATCTTAATAGAGTATACGCCATTAGAAATCCAGTATTATTGAGTTTATTTTTGAGAGTGTGTCTCTTCGAACGTGAATTTGACTATATTGAATATCAGCATATTCCAAGATCTTTAAATACATTAGCAAATGCAATTTCTTCTCAAATGTTAAATAGACATGTGCAATAATCATACAAGTAAATTTAAAAACATTCCATAACATGTTTAACAAGATAAGCCGGTAATAGTGATATCATATAACATAGGAGTGTGTCAAAATATACATCGTCCCCGATCATAGGTTAAAAAACACCTTATGATCGGCAAAAATGATAAGTACAAAAAGAAAAAATGTCATGTGACTACAATAGGCGATCATCCCATCATTGGTGATGATCTCGATACGAAACCACTGCATGGGCCACGTTATAAAGGAACCTCCTAAAAGGTCCTGGGACCCCAATCACATAGCGCTGAAGTCGACGAGGGATGTCATATATGCTGGTCTCTGGAATGTCCCCTGTCAGGCGCTCTAGATGGCTCTCCAACTCGGCCAAAGTCTCTACTGATTTGTCCCATGGGGTTGGAGTCGGTGCAACTGGTTGTTTCCTCTCGTAAGGCCAGAGAGCGGCTGGTCGACATGGACCCACATCTGCATTTGAAACTTTTACTATCAGTTTTGAGACAAGATAAAAACAAACAAAAAATTAAATTAGGAAAATGTTGAAAATGATTTTACCTGAGTCATCCCATTGCTCTCCTGGTGGAAGAGCCATGTCTGGGTCCCCATGAAAATCAACCCCAACATAAGGAAAGTCCTGGATAGAAAAAACCTAGTTCTCCAACCTTTGGAAATACTCAGGTTTGAACATAACGACCTCGATCCCCTCATCAGGATGACGGGCCATAATTGCAACCCATCGCATCAGTTTGGGCTCTCGAGGAAGCCCAACTCCAATAGTAAGGTGTTGCGGGATCAACATCGGAACCCTCTCCAGACCAAAACTCACAACTATAGCACCATATCCAAAATTCTTTAGTTGTTTTTTTTTTGCCCTGGTCAGTTGGCCTTTCACATTGGCCAACACAGCATCACACCAGTTGAAAACGGTGCCTCGAAAGCAATCCACTGCCATCCGCATCTGGGATCCGGTGGCTATGTGTAGCGTTGCGCTACCGTAGAGTCTGGTAACTGTAAACCCAATAAACATGAGTTCAGGATGGGATATGGTCTTGATATCTATCCCTTTGTCTCGATTTTGAACATTACAGTACTCTAGCCGGAGGCTCTCGACAGACTGGCCACTTGCCCTGGCCCCGAATAGAGTCAAATGTTCACCTCTCCTAGGCAAACCAGTCGAAAAGTATATATTTGTTGGCTCGATTTCGAGCTGGTGCCCACCAATAAAGAAGCATTGGTCCTGTATACTCCATATATTATCCAGCCACTGCAAAAAGTCCACCTGGGCCCTCATGCCAGGTATGGCCCAGAATTTGTATAAGCCACATGCCTTTAATGCATCAATCGAAGGTTGATGATTCATCGTGGCGAGGTCCACATCATCATGCTCCCGTTCTCGCCAATCAAGCATGATGTTTATCCTACGTCCAAGTAAAAAGGTGAATTAGAATACATAAAATTGATTTCTTTGGGTAATTTTTGAGTTAGTTAGGTTTTTACAAACCTTTGCGTGGGGTACGCACCATCTTGTTAGGGACAGTGCGTGAGGCTCGCACCTTGCCTTCATGGCAGGTGCGTACCCCCGACTTTTTTCCCATTGCAAAAAAGTCAGGGTACGCGGGTCCCTTGTGGTAAACCCATGGGCCCCCGCACGCAGGTTTTGAAACCTAAAAACCTCCTAAAAATAAAAATCAACCCCTAAAAAACAATTCCAAATAGATAGAAATGAAGAGTAGGATGATGTGGATTACCTGGAGGAGACGGTGTTCGATTCCGACGGACGGATTTTCCACAATCTTCACGGGAAGTTTCTGGTAAAAAGCCCTTTTTTCTCACTCAAATCTCAAACGGTAAAAATGAATTGTAAAAATTCCTTTTTATAAGTTTTTTGAGTAAATAAATTCCAAATTTGTTTATGTTTCACTTTGAAAAGGTGTTTTTTGCGACATTTTTACGCATTTTTAAACAGGTATGAATAATGTTTGAGTTTTTGTTCAGGATAACGGATTTTTCAGGCATAATCGGTCATTTTCAACGGAAAAACATTAGAGTCACCTTTAAGCTCTTTTCTGACTCCTAAAACATGAAAAGATTGCTGAGTTTTTCTTTTTAAGCTCGTTAAAATGGAACTAAAAGGATGGTCCTCTTACAACCCTTTTCTGACCGTAAAAACACGAAAAGATTGCCGGGTTTTTGTCGTTTCAAATTCGATATTGGTCATAAAATGACGTGTCATTGATCACTTTTTTACTTTTTCAGATCAGAGGCACTAATTACGAAAAGTACTCCTTGGTTGTAAAAGATCAAGTGGTACTCTCATGTATTATTTTATAATTTTTCGGGCTTGGGAGACACAAATTTACGAAAAAGGTCAACCCTAGAGTCTTCTTAAGTTTTTTCAGACTCTCTAAAATTGAAAAACGCCGAGTTTCTCCTATACTGGACTCGTTAAATTTCGACAGTAAAGGACCTGTTCTATTACAAACAGGAACAGACCACTCCTTCTTAGGGTTTCGAATTTAAACTAAGTTGGACTCACCCGAAGGGTGAGCTTATAATCAAGCATATGTTATCCTCCTCAAGCTTGTAAAAAATAAAGAGGTACTTGCCAGAAATGGTGGGGGAAAAGAGAGAAAAATGACCCTGTTTGTCATACTTTGTAACCACTCTTGAACACGACACTTTCATTCACCTGGGTTGGGAAATCCTTTTCCTAACAGTTGATCAAACCACATTGAAAGTCTTCAGCCGGTTTCTGGGTATTAAATTTGGGTCAATCGTCACCAAACCATCTGTTGTGTTGTTATGTGTTCAAGAGGTCAGTGAAAATAAGCCATTCATCTACAAAATATCTGTCATCCATCTTGACCATCCATGAGTCATTCCTTGCAACTAAATTTCTTCAAACTTGATCTATGATTTCGTGTTGTGGGCTTGCCTACGACAGATCACTTTCTATCGACTTCAGCTCTTTATCTAGAAAGATCATCTAGAAATCGCCAGTACCTTGGGATCTGCATGCCTCAATGGCAGGTCTCCCGCCTTCGATGATATGTTGCATCATTGACCTTCGATCGAAGGATTCCGTGACATGTTTGACATCGACACATCTAATCACATCTCATGGATTGTACTGAGTACTTTGAGAGCCATTGTCATTATTGGTGGTTTCTCTCACACTTGTAAACAGTTTACGTCATCGACTGGTAATCAAGTGGTTTCTACCATGTTCGACTTCGACACATTCATTCGCATGGATAGAATTGTACTATTTCGGGAAGTAGAAATGAAGACCCCGGATCTAGTTTCCACCATCCAGGCTGTGAGGAATTTTGTATTAATTATATTGTATACTATTCATAAACAGATGGTTGCATCCATACTGTGTCTATACTTGTGATGTATTACAAGATCGTTCCTATATCAGAGCAGTAGTCAATTTTCTTGTTAGTTTTGATCTGAGTATGGGAATGCCTACCTCAACGATGATATGATCTCATATATATATTTTGCATTTGAATGTTTTTACCGGTTCCAACTGGGCTCTCCACAAGATGATCCTTGAAATGATAAAGTACTTCACTCTTCCCAAATGATAAATGAAATCCTCATCTACTATAGACTTCGCACTTGAGGGGGCAATCTGTTACACAAAAATATCATCACCATGACTATTTGCAGTCAGTATGGGCCTATCATCACTTATACTGGCCTTCTAAGCAAGTCTCAGACCTCAGCTCTTCATGTAAATCTTTGCAAATGAGAGAAAGACATTAAAAATCAATAAAACTCTGGTTCCGCACTTTCTCTCACTTTTGCCTACGGGCCCACACCCTTTGTTCATATTACTGTTAGGATATTCCGACACATAGGAAATAGTTAAGTTCAACTTGGTCTAGTATAGAGTTAGGTATAGAGTTAGGTAAAGTGTGTTTCTTTACTGTTGTACATTTTGTAATTTACAATCCAATGGTCACGATATGTAGTGATCCGACGGTTCATTCTCTCCTCGGTATTACCGACACTTGATCCATGGCTTGACACCTGATTGGTCCATGAATTCTATTTAAAGCGCATGGAGGGTCATTTGTAGGTTCACCGTGCATGAGAGAAGCTTATGTAAATTTTCATTCTTTTATTAATAAACTGCCTGTAGTAGCCACGTTGGCGCAGGTCATGGACTGTTTCCCTCTTTGAGGGTTTTAACCATGTCAAAAGTACTAGTGTATTGATTTGAGATTTGGTTGTGAGCAGTGTCCTTTTGGTGTTCTTTTTGAGGAACTTACCTTGTAAATTCCTACATGGTATCAGAGCTATTTGAGGGCCGTGTCCGTTAGTGATCCAAATCTGAAGCCGGTAGAACTGCATGCGGCTGTCGTTTCCTAGATCTACTGTTTCTGACTGCTTTCGAGTCGAGAGGACTGCTCTGTTGTGTTCGAAGCATTTGTTCCAGTGAGGAACCCCTTTCGTTTCACGCGAAAAGGTTTCCGGTAGCCCTATCTGCGTCATTTCTAAGATCTAGAGGTATACAGTGTTTATCTGCAGTTTACTGTTATTTTTCTATCTGGTTATTTCGGTTTATGTTTATTTAGCCTTTTTTATTACCGGATCTATACCTTTCATTTCTGCGTATGCTCTTTGCCCTGCGACTTTGTGCGATCTGGGCAAATCAGAAACAAAAAGGAAGTTTTTTTTCTCATGCGTATGCTCTTTTCCCTGCACCTTAGTGTGATCTTGGAAAATCAGAAACATTGAGAAAAATATTTAGTTTCCGGCTAAAGCTAACTTCGAGCTATAAGGTTCATTTTTCTTTGCATATTCGTGTTGGGTTTTGTGTTTTTGTTTTGTAGGAAAAAAAAGAGCTTTCTCAAGGCAAGCACGCAACCCAAGGCCCCCCCTCTCTCTCTCTCAAATTTTTTGTATAGCTCAATTGGTTCAAAGCTATTTTAAGAGAGTAGAGGTCTTGGGTTCAAATCTCCATTTTGTGGGGGCGTTTTTTTTATTCCCACACATTCGCGCACTTTGCCGGCAACTTCAACAAATTTTTTTTTCAAAAAGCCATAACTTCTTCATCCGGAAGCCTTTTTCAGAGCCGTTTTTTTAAAAACAGCCTAATTTTTTGAGATCTATCCATTGGAACACTTACTTTCAGCATCTTCAGCTTCAATTTTTTTTTCAAAAAAATGGAAAGTCCATGCCAAGTCATTCTTGACAGCACTAACTACTTCCAATGGGTATCCTACATGGAAGATTTACTTAGAAGTAAAGGTCTCTACAGAATAGCCACGGGCCAAGAGAAGAAACAAAAAGATGAAGACAAGGTTGCAAAATGGGAAAATAGACAAGATCAAGCACGTGGTTTGATAGGGATGTCTATTTCTCCTGATCTTAGATTCCATATTGCAGAACTTGATACTCCTCATGAAGCATTGGAACAAATCACTAAAGTTTTTGGGATTAAAAATGAAATTAGAGCCCATCAACTTGAAAATGAGTTGCTTACATTGGATCCTAATAATTTTTCTTGCATTGAAGATTTCTTGTCCAAATTCAAGACCCTTAGATATCTCTTGGAAGGTGTTAAGGTTAAGAAAGAAGATAGTAACCTTATTTATTCCATCCTTACTAAGTTGGGACCAGCCTACTCTATATTTGTTTCCACCTTCCATTCTACAAGGGAATCTTTCATTTGTCAAGGAAAAGACTACAAGGCCCCTTCCTTTGACTCTTTTTGTGATTCTTTAATAAGAGAACAAGAAAAACTCTTACACCTTGGTCTTCTTAATCTTGTAAACTCTTCCAAGAAAGCGTTAGCCGCCCAGCAGCAACCAAATTTAAAGAATCCTAAGAAGTCATATCCTAAAAAGAATGGTCCTAAACCAAACAAGGGTCCTAAGCAAACTCAATCTCAAAATGAAAGATCATTTCAGCAAAATGATAAAACCAATAAAAACAAATGGAAGAAGACTGATAGACATTGTAACTTTTGTAATCGAGATGGCCACTTAGAATCTAAATGCTTTAAGAAGATGGAAGCCTTGGAAGCCGCAATGAAGAAACATACATCCATGTGGAGCATTCTTCTACTTCAACTTCAACTTCAACTTCATCTTCAGGAATGGCACTTTTTGCATGTCGTTGTCAATCATCTCAGTCTGGTTATGCTTTAAATGTATCTTCTTCTTCTCATTCTCATGAGTGGCTCATTGATTCTGGAGCTCTTATCACATGGCCAAAAATAAAGCCATGTTTTCTTCTTTACATGATTGTAACACCAAAAATATATATGTTGGTGATGATAGATCTCTTAATGTTCTAGGGACTAGAACTGTTCATCTAGACAATGGTCAGTTTAATGATGTATTATGTGTTCCAACCTTATCCGGCAACCTTCTATCTGTATATCAGATAACTCATTCAGGTGAAGGTAAAATTGTTGAATTTTCACCTCATGATGTTGTAATCAAGGATCTAAGAGATCCTAAACAGATTCTAGCTACTGGTATTGCTGATGATTCCACAAGGTTGTGTAAGTTTCACAACTTTGGGTCATCAAATCTTCCTTCAGTATTTGTTGCTCATAATGATGAAGTGAGCAAACTTTGGCATGAGCGATTTGGTCACTTAAACTATCGCTCCCTTCAGCATCTATGTTAAGAAAATATGGTGACAGGTCTTCCTATGGTATCTTGCAGAGATGGTGTTTGTTTCGGATGTGTACTCGGAAAACATCATCGGGACAGTTTTGACAAACGTGCCTCTTGGCACGCCTCGGGCCCTTTACAGCTTGTTCACAGTGATTTGTGTGGTCCACTTCCTGTTGCTTCATTCTCTGGCTGCAAGTATTTCTTAACTTTCATTGATGATTTCTCCAGACGCACTTGGGTATACTTCTTAAAACTCAAGAGCGAAGTATTTAACACATTTTTGGCCTTCAAAGCCTTTGTTGAAAAAACAATCTGGACATCAAATTCTTAAGCTAAGAACTGATAATGGTGGAGAATATGTTAAAAACACATTCATCAACTTTTGCACCGAAAATGGAATTCAAATGCAACACACTGTTCCA
>APFE030570467.1:0-49511 GCA_000404065.3 Pinus taeda
ACCCTTTCATGTTTTTAGAAAGGGTCGTAAAATTTTGTAAGAGACTTAACAGACTGAAGTTTGCACTACTGTGCTTCAGCCCATATTCTTTTATGAAACTCGACCTGTTGTTCTTACTTTAATGAGAAAGTTTCTTTATACAATTGTGCACTATTGTCGTTGATTGAAGAATGTTTTTGCGTTAAAGGAAGAACTGCGCATAGCGATTGATATCTGGGAGTGTCCTGTAGCTCATATGTTATTTCTATCTATGTCTGAAGTCATTCTGTTTATGTCAATTGTTATGTAATTATTCTTGCTATCATTGATTATATGCATGCGCTATAACGGCGAATCTTATTCATTCCACTATTGGGTGTTTAGTGATGTGCCTTTGCTTTTAAATCATGTGTATGATAATGATATAGATGTATAAAGTGTGGTAATTTCGCTTCAATATCTCTGCTTAACTATTTAAGCACAACAATCTTAAATGATTTAATATCTGTGTTGTGAAGATACAATCATCTATATGCTTGTCTTTTAGACATAGAACATCAAGCGCTACACTTTAGATCTCAATAGATTCCCGGGATAGTTTCACTTATTTATATTTCTGTCAATAGTTTTAGCCTTTCGCTCACCGCTAGCGTTATCTATAAATCATTCACTCATCCCATTTTATCTATTTCTGGGAAATTGGTCCCATTATCCCCAGTCGGAGCCACTATCCCCAAACGGAAAAGGAGCTGCACTAAGGTCTGGGCCGGGTGGTTTCCCCAATGTTGTTGCGGCTATTTTCGAGGCATCAACATTTTTGGTGCTAGAAGGAGGGCACCGACTATGAATGGCAAGCAAACCCAAATCTGCAAGCCATTCTAAGAGTAATTCTCCCTCCAAATCTCCCCGTTATTCTCGATCGTATGCTGGTTCTCCAGTACACAATCAAGAAGAAGAGGAATCAACTACCAATGCTCACACCCATCATACTTCAGAACAATTGAGTCTTGAATCCCCTGAAGTCTAGTCTCTTATCCAAAAACTTTAGACCTTCTCGATTTCGCCACAGAGATCTGAGGTATCACAAAGCAGTGCGACTTCGCAGTTCAATCTATCTCATCCACTTACCAGACTTCAAAGTGGAAAGCTTGGTATCGAACCCATTGAATTCCCTTTACCCGAAAGGAAAAGGGCCAAGAAACATACTGAAGGATCTGATAGTGGAGAGATTTCATCTACATCATCCATATCATCTCCCCATCTGCAAAGTCAAACACCCACTCCTCCATTACATATTGTTGTCCACCAGGGAACAGAAGCCTCAACATCTCAATCTGCTCACTCCTCAATATCATCTACTTCCCATACATCTAGAATCCCAATAGTAGTATCAACCACCGGTACTATTACAATGGTAGATCCATGGACCAGACCTGGTGCAGTCAATATGTCTGCACCATTGCATCCTTTACTAGATGCTCCTGAAAAATGGCTCCCAAAATTTAATCCAGATGATGGAACCCAGGCCGAAGAACACATTAATAATTTCATGTTGTCGGTCAACTTAAAAGGTGTAACACAAGAAGATGTTGTTGTTAGACTTTTCCCTTATACTTTGCAAGGATCCACAGGATCCTGGTATTTCTCTTTACCCTCTGGTTCCATTACCAGTTGGGATACATGCCAAGATGAGTTTCTTACTAAGTATGGAGATGATAGTTCTTTGGCAACTTTAATAAACGATTTCTCCAACCTAAGAATAGAGCATAGGGAACCAATTAAGGAATTTAATGCTCACTTCAATAAACTCCTCAACAAAATCCCTACAGCTTCCAAACCAAGTGAACAAATTCGAAGCGAGTGGTATATCACTACCCTGCCTGCCAATATAGCCATTTTTGTAGATAGGGCTGGGAAACCTACCTTAGCAGAAAATATGAAAGATGCACTTGATGTGGAAAAACACATCAATTCCTTAGAAAAGAAAGCTGCCTTGGAAGACAGAAAAGCTAAAAAAGTTTCTTTTAAAGAAGACTCCAAGAAGAAAAGCCCAAAATACCCATATGACATGGATGGATTGCAAAAGGTCCTGAAAACTTTGTCTAACGAAATGATTGACATAAAGAAACAGGTGGCCGAAACTTCAAACAAAAGACCATTTAGGACTTATAAGAAAACTGAAACAAAGCCACCCAATGTCATATCTAATGCAGATTCAGACCAAGAGGAGGAAGAAGAAGAGGAAACGCCACCAACTAATGATGAAGAAGAAGTAGCTGAGTGTCATGGAATGTGGGATTTTATATTCCCCAATTTTGATACCGATAATGAAGAAGAAGCCTTCCCAGTCACCACCAGAAGTAAAAGTACTTCTGAACCTGCCCAGGCGACTTCAAAGAAAAGGAGTGCAGGTGCTGCTACAATAAAAGAAAAAGTACCTCCAAATAAATCACCTGCAGTAGTCCCCCAAAACCAACGTTCAACTTCTAATTCCCCTTCAACATCTAAGACGTTAGTGGTATCCGATTCAATGGAATACAACATTATTGATGACATGAAGAAAACTAAGGCAAACATAACTATGTTTGAGCTTAGCAAGCTAAAACATCAACAAAAATTACTTCTTAAAGAACTGAATGTTGTTCCCTCTACTCCACTTCCTAGTTCAAAAGCTGTTAATGATTCAGGCCAATCCCCTCCAGGTATGGTTGAAGCTACAAATTCAGTCCTAATTGGGGACAGGTCAAGTTCTCATACTCCACCTTTCCTTCTGACTTATGAAATCTATAACAGAAACCTGCACAACTATTTAATTGACTCAGGGGCATCATCTAACATAATGCGAGCTTCAGTTTGTTCCAAATTGAACATAGAGCCCCAGAAGTCTACCATCCATATTGTACAATTAGACAAGACTAAAGTTGAGGTTGTCGGAGAAATTAATTCCGTAACCATCAGGTTGTCTACTGATCCCAGAATAGTACAAAGGATTGACATTCTAATAGCTGATATACCTGAGTTTTATGGTTTGATTTTGAGTAGAGATTGGTCCGAAAAATTGCATGGGTATATTTCTACTGATTGGTCACACATGTGGCTTCCTTATAAAGGTAAGCCAAATCAAATAAAGATTGACCGAGAAAAACATATGACCCATACAGTTACCGATTTTGAACAAGAAAACCATCCCGTAGCTTTCAAAAACAACATTTTGGGTAATTATTCATCAAAGTCATTCTCAGTTAATCATTTTACATCTCAGATTGAAAATTTTTCACAAGCAGATAAGTCTAGATGTTTCAATGGTGATGAGAAAACTCTAAATATGACTGATAATACTCCTTTATTTTGGTCTTTGTATTTTGATGGCTCCAAGTCTAGTGAAGGCTCAAGAGAAGGATGCATCTTGGTTAGTCAACATGGGGAAAAGACAATGTTGTCTTGCAGATTAGAATTCGAATGCACTAACAACACAGCCGAATATGAAGCCCTAGTTCAGGGTTTATATAAAGCGATCGGCCTTAAAGTGCAATATCTAAAAGTATTCGGCGATTCTGAAATTATTGTTAAACAGGTTAGAAATGCAATTCATTGCCTTTCCAATCATCTTAAGCATTACCAATCGCTAGTACAAGACCTTACATCACATTTTTTAGCATTTAATATTTCCTCCATTCCTCGGTCCCAGAATTCGGCTGTCGACCTACTAGCCAATGTAGCCTCCAGGCTCCTACCTTCTGAAGACTACACCCGTGATAGATTTTCCGTAGAGTTGATTTTTAGGCCTTCAATTCCTGATAATGTCACTAATTGGAGAGTATTTAATCATGATGATGATATTTTACAATTCTTAACTTCTGACAAGTCTTATGACAACCAAATCATTGAGGAGGATGAGCATGACTCCCAAATAAAGGAAACACCTCAAGAAAATGCAATTCCTAAGCCTGTGGTAAAACTAGAAGATCTTTATGATATAAAAGACAGGTTTAAACTTGTAACTAATACAAAGATCCAAAGCTCTACCCTAAGGTTTGAATTGGTAAATTTGGGTACTGAGCAAGCTCCTCAAAATGTGAATTTAGGATTAGGACTTTCTGTAGAAGAGAAAGAAGCATTTGTTAAACTGTTAAGGAAGAATAAACACGTTTTTGCTTGGAAATATGATGACTTAAAGACTTATGACACATCTATTATCCAGCATACTATTCCAATGCTTCCAGATCAAAAACCGATTCAGCAGAAGTTAAGAAAAATACACCCAAATTTGGAAAGCCAGATTAAGTCGGAGCTTAACAAGCTCCTTAAAGCCAAGATTATCTTTCCAGTCCGACATTCTAACTAGGTTTCTAATATGGTGCCTGTTAGGAAGAAGAATGGAAACATTCGAATTTGTATTGATTTCAGGAATCTGAACAGAGCAAGCTTGAAAGACAATTTCCCATTGCCTACTATGGAGCAAATACTTCAATCAGTGGCAGGTTCTGAATTGATGTCCTTTCTAGATGGTTTTTCAGGATACAACCAAGTCTTGGTTCATCCTGATGACCAGCTTAAAACTACATTTAGAACAAAATGGGGAACATATGCATATCAAAAGATGCCTTTTGGACTTATAAATGCAGGAGCGACTTTCGAAAGAGCCATGGATACAACTTTTAGGGGATTGATTAATCGAACAGTGGTCGTCTACCTAGACGATATAACTGTATTTTCTAAAGAGAGGTCTAATCATCTACATGACTTGAACCAGATCTTTCAACGATGTAAAAGGTATGGAATTTCTCTTAACCCCAAAAATTCATTCTTTGCTCTTGATCAAGGTAAACTCCTGGGTTTTATTGTATCTCGGGATGGCATTTATATCGATCCTGATCGGATCAAAGAAATTTCTGAGATCCCATTCCCTCACAATAAGAAATCAATGCAGTCATTTCTTGGCCAGATTAATTTTGTTAAAAGATTTGTACCAGATTTTTCTCACATTATTTTGCCCCTCCAGGCAATGATTAGGAAAAATGCAGTCTTTAAGTGGGGATTAGTAGAAAAAGAAGCTTTTGATTTGATAAAGCAATCCATAATCAACGCCCCCTCCTCAATTACTCCAAAGTTCTCTAATCATTTCACATTGTATACTATCGCATCCGATTCTTCATACGCTGCAGTACTCACGCAACTAAATGATCACAATTTGGAGGCACCCATCTCATTTTTTAGCTCAAATCTTCAGGGTGCCGAATTGAATTACTCCGATGTGGAAAAATAATCCTTTGCCGTGTTTAAAGCAGTCAAACATTATAGACCCTTCCTTCTGAAAACCCACACAAAAGTAATAGTTCCTTTCCCAGCTGTTAGGCAATTATTAATACAAAAAGAACTGGGTGAAAAAAGGGCGAATTGGGTCACAGCGCTTCAAGAGTATGACTTAGAAATTAGGCCAACAAAGATTGTTAGAGGCCAAGGTTTTTGCAGGATATTGGCAAGAGCTTCCAACATTCCCGAATCAAGCGATACTAGTCCAACTGAAGAAATCAATCAGATAAGTGTCACTGATTCCGAATCTCAATATGCAGATTTAATATTTTATTTAAAAAATGGTTATGCTCCTCCAAATTTATCTTACAAAAGCAAAAGGGCCATCAAATTAAAGGGAAAGAGTTTTACAATCATTAATGATGTGCTTTTTAAGAAGAATTATGATTCTATTTTACTAAGATGCCTTGAGAAAACTGAAGCCCAAAAGGTGTTGCAGGAGTTACATGATGGACCGGCAGGAGGACATTTTGGCGCTGACACAACAACTCACAAGATTATTCATGCTGGATATTATTGGCCAACCCTTTTTAGAGATACCCGCGAGTATGTAAGGAAATGCCTCAATTGCCAAACTTCTAGTGGAAGACAACGAAAACCGGCTTTCCCTTTGCAACCAGTCAACACTGAACAACCTTTTGAGCAATGGGGATTGGATATCATCGGAGAAATTAATCCACCTTCTTCCAAGTAGCATAAGTATATTCTTACTGCTACCGACTATTTCACTAAGTGGGTTGAGGCAATCCCTTTGAAGAAAGCAAATTCTGAAGCAATCATTGAATTCATAGATCAATTCATCGTTACCAGGTTTGGTGTCCCAACCGCTCTTGTATTTGATAATGCTTCTTATTTCTGAGGCAATTCTATGTTTGATTTTGCTATCAAGAGAGGATTTAAGTTAAAATATTCTGCTAATTACTATCCCCAGGGTAATGGTTTAGCAGAGTCCACTAGTAAGAATCTAATGAAAATCATCAAACGAACAATTGAACAAAATCATAGAAATTGGCACAAATCCTTAGTGTTTGCATTATGGGCTGATAGGATAACATAGAAAGCTTCTATAGGAACCTCTCCGTTCACTCTTGTGTATGGAAAAGAAGCAATACTGCCTACAAATCTTGTTCTTCCTTCTTTAGCCCTAGTGCAGTTCATTGAAGAAGCTCCTTCCTCTTCTATTCAGCTCAGATATGATCAAATCTTAAAACTAGAAGAAGAGAGAGAAAAGGCCAAGGATACCCATGCCAAACATCAGCAAATCATTAAAGCAACTTTCGATTCAGTCTCATCAGGTTCAAAACAATTCCAAGTTGGCGATTTAGTTCTGAAATGGGACAAAGCCCATGAGGACAAGGGCAAACACACCAAGTTCCAAAAGTTGTGGCTTGGACCATTCCAGATTTGTGAGAAAGTAGGCCATTCAACCTTTATATTGCAAAATTTAGCAGGTTTGAGGGATTCTCTCCCTGTTAATGGCCTCATCCTAAAAAAATTCTTCAATTGAGAAGGTAACCCCTTCTCCTTTCATTTTCATAGGATTTTATAGTTTGTAGGATTTTTAGGAAATAAAGTTTAAAGGAATTTTCCATTGACCTTTTTCTATGTTTGAAAAGTTGTCTCACAGAAGTATCATGAGTATTTGCTTTCAAACAATAGAACTTTTAACCGAAAGGGATAATTTTTGGGAAATTAGGTATCATTGTATTCTGAAATCACAAATTTAAGTTTGATGAACTCCTCCAAAAGCATAAAAGTAATGTAAGTCATTTTATGTTTTCAAATTGGTCTCAAAAAGTTATCAATATCAAAGATAGAAGTCAATTCAACATCAGCATCTTCAACTCTTAACCTGTCATCCATTGATTCTTATGGAAAAAATTGTTCACCCCATTCCTTAAAGTTTATGATTTTTTAGAGTGTAATTCTAAAATATAAGATATTAAAGATAAGAGGTCTTATTACAAGCCTGCTTACCATGTTCATAGGGAAATAGCTTAACTGACATTACCAATACTGCATACCAAAACAGGGTAATGGCTTGAAATCTCAAGACAAGGAGTCTCATCACGAGCTAGCTTGTTCAGTTAGACTACTACCAGTGAGTGGCATTGTCAATAGCTGGCCACCAAACCAGGGCAATGGATTTTTTATCCTGTCAATGACAGAAGAAGAAAGATGAACAAAATATGAAAACATGTTTTGAATTCATTCTGATAATCACACTCTTAATGGGATGGGACAATGGAAAATTACATGGTTAAAAGGTATCCCTGTCAAGACTATAAACGTTTGCTGGCAGCAGAGGCTCTACCTATGACAGACGAGTCTACCATAAAGGTTGATTTGGAGAGATTTTTCTATTTTTATCATTATAAACCAATCAAGGCCTATTTGAGACTTAAAATGTATTTATTTCAAGTTAGCAAGAGGAGGAAGTTAGCAAAATTACTTTCATGATAATCAGAATGCATAAATACCTAGTTATATCAGAATTTTCCCTTGTAGTTGAAACTCTATTTCAGAAAGTTTAAGTATTGTTGATTTTTTCCAGAGATAACTGGTTCTTCCAGTGAATCGCCAATTGTTGTGCTCTACAAACAACCCCCCCATTTCATATTATTTTTATTCATAAAACATTAAGAAGTGAAATGGGTCCCTTTAAAATAAAATTGATATCAATACTTTTGTTTAACAAAACGTTCGATAATCAAATGAGCGCTTTACAAAAAACCTTTTTAAACAATACCCATTTAAGGAAATAAAGCAAATCTTGGTCATTGCGATAAAGCGATCGCAAAATCGCATATCGCAATGACATAAGGCACATATATAAATGGCACAAGGCTTTCCGCCGATGCGATATCGCATCCGGAGATCGGCGATATCCAATGCACGTTTAAAAATGCCCCATTCCATTACCCCCGATGCGATGAGCTATCGGCGTTCGGCGATCGGCGGGTTCCCTTCGCTTGAGTCTCAATGCACATAAGCCTTTCGCCAATGCGATATCGCATTCGGCGATCGGCGGTACCCGATACATATTGTTAAGGCAAACTTATCATAACCCCCGATGCGATGCGATAAGGCACGGTTTTCAATAAAAAGCCGTTAAGGTGATTGGAAAGCTCAATTTACTCATATTTAAGGCATAATCACTTCCGCTCAGCCGCCAATGCGTCCATTGCATGCTTAAGGAGATTTCTCGACCGAATAATGATATAATGGGCATTTATAAGGTGGCAGGTTTTATACGGCCAATTAATGGATTCATGTCTTAAAATCTTGCCATGGATTATCTCCGCGCCCGTTTTAAAAGCTGAATATATTACTGCGCATCTATTCATTTGTTATCAATTGCAAGTTTTATCGCTATCTCTCTGTGTTACGCCAAATTGCCTCTCTGTGCAGAATTCATTCATAGACAGGAGTTCGAGCATGATGGGTAAGAAGTCTAAGAAGACTGCGGGTGCTTCCAATCCACCAGTCGCAGGACAAGCCGCTGCAAATAAGAAGAAAGGCCTCATATCTGATACAACATGCATAGGCCTCACCAAAGTAACTTGGCAAGGCACTTATGACTTAATGGAGGCCGAGAAACCAAAGAAGATGGTAGAAGAAGCTACCGCAGATTCATTACGGAAGTCAGACTGCACTTTCAAGGATTTGGCTGATTCTTTCCTTCACAGGATAGCAGCCAGGGAGCAAATTCTCCCATATACAGACGTTGTGCGATGGGCGATTGAAGAAATCCCCATCATGGACAGAACTTTTAGCACAAGAGATGGGAGGATTTTCGGATCGTTCAAGGTAGAAGACTTAAGGAAAATGTATCATTTGCCCGAGCCAGAAAAGATATACAACAGCGCCTTCCTGGAGAAGTTTGCGAGCGAAAATGAGATTGAATCCGAACCTATCAAGGATTGGAGGAAAAATCCTAACAAGCACAAGCACGAATCTTCTGGTAAGTACTCGGTCGATTCTTTAGCTTCTCCTTATTGCTATGCGGGTATAATGATGTGTAGGTTATGGGGTTTACACGACTCTGCTAGTGTTACCATTGAAATGGTTCCTCTTATGGAGGCGGCAGTAAACAGTATAATTATGGACTGTGCCACTATCCTTTTGGATAAACTAGCAGTAGCTGTTCGTGACTTTAGAAATAAGACTGTGGTCACTGAAAGGAAAATTCCCCCATTCTACTATAGTGCATATATCCTAGATACCTTATGTTTCAATTCTGAATTCCCTGTTCTTGGCTTGAGGTGGACTGCACAGGACCCCTCGCCCATTCATATATACCACTGAAAGTTGTGGAAGTCGTCCTATAAAAACTACTTGTATCAGATTTGTAATGGCTTCATGGTTCCCATTTATTATTCCATTTTTGATAAACCCATTTCAAATATTTCCTACCAAGCCTCCTTTGATTTACCAGCAGTGGCTAGTTGGTTTGGAGAAGAGCATTTTACCTATATCAGAGTTTACGACAACCAAGCCAATCCACATGTTCTCCCTTTATATGTTCCAGATAAATTGCTAGCTAGAGAAATTGCATATCAGATTACGGCTAAGAGTACTACACAGACTCTCAAAAAGGAAAAGAAAAGAGGATGGCCTACTTTTCCCTTAAGGTGTGGTGTCTTTACCCTGCATGATCTCAAACATGCGGAGAAGGTGGCCACAAAGATTCAATATTTAGCTCTGGCTACAATCCCGAATAGGGCATTCGATCCAAAGTTAGTTGCCCATGCCGCATTAGAACATGGCAAATTAACAACGTTTGAACATCAAGAAGATATGTTCGATGATCTGTTCACTTCAATTGAAACAATTGGTCAAGCTAAAGAATTCGCTAAGATGAAATACAATGATGAAGGGTTAACTGAGTTTAATAAACTTAGAGAGCAAAGGTTGCAAACTCTGCCTCTAGATTTATTAGCAACAACCCCAGCGGCATCATCAAGCGAGCCTGGTCAGCAACAGACAAAGGAACCCCCCGCTTTAACAAAAGATCACAATAAGGAGCGGGAGGAACAACAGAGGAAAGACCAAGAGGAAAAGCAGAAGAAGGAACAGGAAGAACGGCTAAAGAAAGAGCATGAGGATAAATAGCGAAGGGAACAGGCAGAGCAGCAGAAGAAAAAATAGGAAAAAGTACAGAAGGAGCCTCCAACTGAGAAAAGGCAACAGACCACCACTGACGCCAATGTAGATACTACTACAGACCCCAAATTGCTCCAGGAATGGCAGCAGTTTGATTCTATCATCAGTGGAGGAAAAGGCTCAAAAAGTACAGACACTCCTAAGACCAGCGATATGCAAGATGATACTTCATCTCAGGTTCTAAGTGGAACCAGTGGCCCACCTAAATCTAAAGATATTGAGATAATTTCGAAAGATCCCAACGATCAAATCATTCTACAAGTAGAATATATTCCTCCATTGGATGTTTTCTACAACCCGAGGCATAGAGCAGTGGTAAAGCGATCAAGGAAAAGACGAAGGCTTGATCAACCTTCTATCTTTCCAGAGCAAATGGTCACGGGTAATGTAGTATGGAAGGAGAAACTAGATCCCTCCGATGATCTAACTAAATTTTCACAGTACGCTGGAGCCTATTCGGCAGCAACAATTGAAAAAGCATCGGAGGTAAGCCTCTTATTAATGAACAAGGACCAAGAAATCTCCACATTACAGATAGAATTGGCCGAGACAAAGCAGAGGGTAGCGCAAGCAGAGGAGCAGTTAGCGACACAACAACAGAAGGCAGCGCAAGCAGAAGAACAGTTGTTGGCACAACAACAAATGAATAATCAGTTGGCCCAGCAATTGGAGGCGGAGAAGCAAAGGATCGACCAGAATGCGATCCAGAAACAAAATGAATTAACGGAGGCATTGGAAAAGTTGAAAGCAGCGAACGAGCAAATGGTGAAAACCAAGGATGAGCAAATCGCTCAAATGACATCGCATCTAGAAAAGATAAAAGGAGCTTCGCAGGTGACAGAGTTCAGGAAAGAAGCATCATTGATAAACAATGCGCTAATATCGCAAATTAAACTCTTGTGTCAACAGATCGCTCAAGCGGAGCCACTCTGCGAATTAACTATATCCATAAATGAGCAGGTAGAGAAAGCTAGGGATGACTTGAATCAAGCCGATGAGGCTATTACTGCAAATCTTGAATGGCAAGATTCGAATTCAGGAAAAACAACCAATTTTCCCAGGATACTTGAAGTTCATAAAGATATACTTTTCACAGAATGGCACACTCGGGTGTTAAAAGCAGAGAGAGCAGCTTCAAGATGTAGATCAACTTCTAGCAATTTAGTTGATTTAGTTAACAACACTCTCTACTTAGCAAATATGATTTCCCAGTGTACACCAAGAAAGATTACAACAACAAATGCATTGGAGCAATCATGTTACCCTGAGTTAGAAGAAAGAGGAAGATTAATCGCCGGGATTAATAGTTTAAACATGGAAACGTATTGGCACTTCCTAGTTAAACTACATACACAAAGAGCCGCCCTGAAGTGTTTAACAGATGCCATCGAGTGTATGATTCCCGACATTCAAGATGCCACCTATGCTGCCCAGCTCAGTTCGCGCCTCAACAAACCTCCGGAAATTGAGCCAATGCTTCCAATTAATCAGCTCAGATTCAAAGGAAAGCAGCCGACTCAATGAATCACCCTCCAGCTCACCAGATCGCTAGACAAAATAGGAACAAAAGTTATTGATATCAATTTAGTAGCATTTCTGTTTAATAGATATTTAGATTAGTATTGTATTTATAGACCCTTTCATGTTTTTAGAAAGGGTCGTAAAAGTTTGTAAGAGACTTAACAGACTGAAGTTTGCACTACTGTGCTTCAGCCCATATTCTTTTATGAAACTCGACCTGTTGTTCTTACTTTAATGAGAAAGTTTCTTTATACAATTGTGCACTATGGTCGTTGATTGAAGAATGTTTTTGCGTTAAAGGAAGAACTGCGCATAGCGATTGATATTTGGGAGTGTCTCGCAGCTCATATGGTATTTCTATCTATGTCTGAAGTCATTCTGTTTATGTCAATTGTTATGTAATTATTCTTGCTATCATTGATTATATGCATGCGCTATAACGGCAGATCTTATTCATTCCACTATTGGGTGTTTAGTGATATGCCTTTGCTTTTAAATCATGTGTATGATAATGATATAGATGTATAAAGTGTGGTAATTTCGCTTCAATAGCTCTACTTAACTATTTAAGCACAACAATCTTAAATGATTTAATATCTGTGTTGTGAAGATACAGTCATCTATATGCTTGTCTTTTAGACATAGAACATCAAGCGTTACACTTTAGAGCTCAATAGATTCCCGGGATAGTTTCACTTATTTATATTTCTGTCAATAGTTTTAGCCTTTCGCTCATCACTAGCGTTATCTATAAATCATTCACTCATCCCATTTTATCTATTTCTGGGAAACTGGTCCCATTATCCCTAGTCGGAGCCACTATCCCAAACGGAAAAGGAGCTGCACTAAGGTCCGGACCGGGTGGTTTCCACAATGTTGTTGCAGCGATTTTCGAGGCATCAACATGACCCTGAGTTAGAAACCAATAAGGGGAATGGAAAAGGGAAGAAGATTATTGATGTGGAGCCCAGTGCCACTATTGCCACCACGAAGATCCAAAAGAATGAGCCTGAAGATCCAGAGGAGGGGGAACATCTTTTCCACTCACAGATGTGGGTGAAGGGTTCACTGCTACAATTCATTGTCAACAGTGGTTTCCAAAAGAACCTCATTTTTGTAGAGGTCATGAAGCGGTTGGGTCTACCGACTTCACCACAACCACAACTATACAATATCAGGTGGCTTCACCAAGGATGAGATCTCTGAGTTTTACATCAGTGGTGCCTTCTCTACAACATCAAACCCTTCACAGACGTGGTATTGTGTGATTTTGTACCTCTGGATGTTTGTGATGTACTGTTAGGCCAAGCATACTTATGGAGGCGACATGCTGTGCATGAGTCAAGGCCTTGCATTATCATTATTTCTTTGGGTAATTCATTATATAGGATACCAAAGGTAGCCCCACCTACTGCCACATATTTTATTCCTGTCACAATCTTAGTCAAAGAAGCCCTCGAGTGACAAAGGAACGTGATGATGGACAAATTTTCTCATATCCTTTAGTAGCTACCTAGGGGTGACACATCGACTTCCAATAGGTACTCTAGAAATGCCACATCGTTTAAGGTCCAAGTTAATTTTGAAATCCCCATATTAGAGGGTCAGATAGACACAAATGTCATTGATAAATGGTTAAATTTGTTAGAAGATTATTTTTTTGTTCATGATTTTTCCATTCAGGAAAAGATTGTTTTCGCCCTTCTCAAGGTAGCCCCCCCCATCAAGGACTGGTGGGAAACCTACTGCGAGCAGAAGGATGAAACTATGGGCTCACTATTTTCAGTTGCACCCACTTGGAATTCCTTTTGGGATGCCATCAAGGAGTAATACTACTGATCCAGGTGGATATTGGTGGCCACCTGCCAAGTCCACCTCGACCCCCACCATTGTTTCTCTCAACATTTTCAGTTTCCTTAATTGTAGCACAACTTACTATTTTTAGTAGTTTTTCGGGTCTTGAACATCCAGAGCCGTTTTGAGGCCCTAAATGACGTTTTTTGGGAAATCTTGGGGCATCATGGGTCCATATATTGATTTTTCCCTTCCCAAAGTGGTAGTGCTTGGATAGATCTTTCTAACGAGCTATTGTACACGTCAAACGAAGATTGTATGCCAAAGTTATGACCCCGAGAAGTTGATGTACCAATTTATCCAAACGGGGCCCACAATTTGGTGTTTCATCTTCTAGGGTTAGGTTTTGCAATGTTAAGGGTTTTCCATTGTTTCTCAACAATAAATAGGCCTTCGAGCCTCATTTTAAGACAGTTTAGAGGCATGTAGCCACCACATCTCTTCTCAGAGATAAGCTACCATCGCCCTAGCTAGTTTATTTCCATTTCTGGTTGTAAGCATATTTCAGTATTTTCCATAATGAAATGAAGTATTATTTCCGCTACATATATGCATTTATGGTTATCTCTGTAATTTGTTTCATTCCTATTTAAGTCCGGATCAGTAGTATTAGAGTGGTCTACTTTTTCTCTGTTTTTCTTTACATGTCCCCAACGAGGTCAAGATATAAGGAGTTAGGGCTTGAACTAATCGAACCTTTGCAAGACCAGCCTCAAAAATCTCGACGACCTCCCATGGTGGATGAGAAGAAAGATGAGGGGGCAAGAGATCCTATCAAAATCTTGCTCAAATAAGCCCTCGAGCGGCAAAGGAACGTGATGATGGATAGCTTTGCACAGATCCTTCAGCAGCTACCTAGAGGCGACGCATCGGCTTCCAACAACTACTCTAGAAATGCCATGTCGTTTAAGGTACAAGTTAATTTCCAAATCCCCATCTTTGAGGGTCAAATAGATGCATATGCCATAGATAAATGGTTAAATCTGCTAGAAGGGTATTTCTCTGTTCATGAATTTTCGAGTCGGGAAAAGATTGTTTTCGCTCTTCTCAAAGAAGCCCCCCATGTCAAGGACTGGTGGGAAACCTACTGCGAGAAGAAGGATGAAAGTACAGGCTCACTATTTTCAGCTGCACCCACTTGGGATTCATTTCGGGATACTGTCAAGGAGTAGTACTACCCTATCAAAACTATGATGACAAATACATCAAATGGACCACACTGCAGCAGGGACGAGACCATGATGTGCCAGAGTTCACAAACATTTTTCATACCCTTTGCACACAGTTGGGTATCAAATATTTTGAGTTGCATCTGGTACTCAAATACTGCAACTACCTACACATATATATCCAAGAAGAGATGGTTCTCCTAAACATCTCCTCACTCGGCACGACATACCACTACGCTATCAAAATCGAGCAAAAGTTCAAACAAAAGAAGCGAGACTTTGGATTTGCAAATCTGAAGCCCAAAGGACAAAGCCAAGGCGGGGTGACCCAAGGCCGTCGAAGCTACAAGAAAAGAAAAACACCACAAAGCCGAAGAAGGACACAGGAAAGTGGTGTGAATTCCACAAGAGTCCCATTCATAACACAAGTGAGTGTCGGACCAAGCAGTCATTGGTGGTCGAGTTGAAGGCTTCCGAATCAAATGCATGTTCTGACCCTGAGCCAGAACTCAACAAGGGTAATGGAAAAGGAAAGCAGATCATTGATGTGGATCCTAGCGCCACTGTTGTCAGTGTCAAGATCCAGAAAAATGAGCCCGAAAATCTAGAGGAAGGGGAGCGCCTTTTCCACTCAAAAATGTGGGTGAAGGGTTCATTGCTGCAATTCATTGTCGACAGTGGCATCCAAAAGAATGTCGTTTTAGCAAAGTTCATGAAGCAGTTGGGCCTACTGAATACACCACATCTGCAACCATACAGTATCAGGTGGCTTCATGAAGGACGAGATCTCAAAGTTCGCCAACAGTGTCACCTTCCCTATAGCATCAAGCCCTTCACACACGACGTATTGTGCGATGTTAAACCTCTGGATGTTTGTGATGTACTATTAGGCCAACCATACTTGTGGAGGCGACATGCTGTGTATGAGTCAAGGCCTCGCACTATTTCTTTGGATGATTCATTATAGAGGATACTAGAGGTAGCCCCACCTACCGCCACCTCTTTGATCACTGCTAAGAAAGGCAGCAAGTTGATCTCCCATACCAGGAAATTCATCTGTTTGGTTCACTCCCAAAGTAAGGGGAGGATCATCACCAAATCCATGACCCCTGCGAAGGGTTCTTCCACGTAGTAATAAAAGCAAAGGGATACGGTCATGACAGAACAGAGGAGCAGCTTCTCCTCACCCACAGGGGTTCCACAAAAGCTTCAAGTGGGCAACAAAGTCTGGTTGCATCTACAGAAAGAACCCCTTACAAGAGCCCATCATAAACTCAGACCACTCCGACATGGTCCTTACACTAGTACCAAGGCTATGGGAAACAATGCTTTGAAGCATAGCATTCCTCCATTCCTTTGCTTGCACCAAGTGTTCAATGTGGACCGTCATCACCCATGCTACCTACCATTTCTGGACACATCCGACATTGCGGAACAACTCACACCCACAGAATTAAATCCAGATTGCATGGAACAAGCTGCAACTGATCGGATCATGGACACACAGATAAAGAACACTCACCAACAGAATATCCAATTGTATCGAGTTGTCAAAGTAGGGCAATTCCTTCACCAGGGCAAGTGGCTCACTAGGGACCAAGTTCAGCAAACGTTTCCTCATCTCATGGAGGAACTCAATGCAATGGGGATCATTGCTTCCTAAGGGGGGAGGAATGATCCAGGTGGATATTGGTGGCCACCTGCCAAGTCCACCTTGACTACCACCATTGTTTCTCTCAACATTTTCAGTTTCCTTAATTGTAGCACAACTTACTATTTTTAGCAGTTTTTCATGTCCTGAACTTCTGGAGCTGTTTTGAGGCCCTAAATGACGTTTTTTGGCAAATCTGGGGGCTACATTGGCCCATGGAGCAATCTTGCCCTTCCCAAAGTGGTAGTGCTCGGATAGATCTTTCTAACGACCTATTGTACACATCAAACAGAGATTGTATGCCAAAGTTACTACCCCGAGAAGTTGATGTACCAATTTACCCAAACGGGGCCCACAGTTTGGTATTTCATCTTCTAGGGTTAGGTTTTGGAATTTTAAGGGTTTTCAATTATTTCTCAACAATAAATAGGCATTCAAGCCTCATCGTAAGACAGTTCAGAGGCATGTAGCCGCCACATCTCTTCTTAGAGATAAGTTGCCATTGCCCTAGCTGGTTTATTTCCATTTTTGGTTATAAGCATATTTCAGTATTTTCCATTAATGAAATGAAGTATTATTTCCGCTGCATATTTGTGTTTATGGTTATCTCTGTAATTTGTTGCATTCCTGTTTAAGTTCGGATCAGTGGTATCAGAGCAGTCTACTTTTTCTCTATTTTTCTTTGCATGTCCCCAATGAGGTCGAGATATAAGGAGTTAGGGCTTGAACTAGTCAAACCTTTGCAAGACCAACCTCGAAAATCCCGACGACCTCCCATGGCAGATGAGAAGAAATATGAGGGGGCAAGAGATCTTCTCAAAATCTTGCTCGAAGAAGCCCTCGAATGGCAAAGGAACGCGATGATGGATAGCTTTGCGCAGATCCTTCAGCAGCTACCCAGAGGTGGCGCATCGGCTTCCAACAGCTACTCTAGAAATGCCATGTCGTTTAAGGTACAAGTTAATTTCGAAATCCCCATCTTTGAGGGTCAAATATATGAAGATACCGTAGATAAATGGTTAAATCTGCTAGAAGGGTATTTCTCCGTTCATGAATTTTCAAGTTGGAAAAAGATTGCTTTTTCTCTTCTCAAAGTAGCCCCCCACATCAAGGACTGGTGGGAAACCTATTGCGAGCAGAAGGATGAAAGTACAGACTCACTATTTTCAGCCGCACCCACTTGGGATTCATTTCGGGATGCTGTCAAGGAGCAATACTACCCTGTCAAAAGCTATGAGGACAAATACATCAAATGGACCACACTGTGGCAGGGACGAGACCAAGATGTTCTGGAGTTCACAAACATTTTCATACCCTTCGCACATAGTTGGGTATCAAAGATTCTAAGCTACATCTGGTACTCAAATACTGCGACTGCCTACATAGATACATCCAGGAAGAGATGGAGTTCTTGAACATATCCTCGCTCGGTACGACGTACTGGTACGCTATCAAAATCGAGCAAAAGTTCAAACAAAAGAAGCGAGACTTTGGATCTCCAAATCTGAAGCCAAAAGGACAAAGCCAAGGTGGGGTGACCCAAGAAAACTCGTCGAAGTTGCAAGAAAATAACAACACCACAAAGCCAAAGAAGGAGATAGGAAAGTGGTGTGAATTCCAAAAGAGTCCCATTCATAACACAAGTGAGTGTCGGACCAAGCAGTCATTGGTGGCTGAGTTGAAGGCTTCCAAATCAGATGCATGTTTCAACCTTGAGCGAGAACTCAACAAGGGTAATGGAAAAGGGAAGCAGATCATTGATGTGGATCCCTGTGCCATTGTTGCCACAGCCAAGATCCAGAAAAATGAGCCCGAAAATCCAGAGGAAGGGGAGTGTCTTTTCCACTCACAGATGTGGGTGAAGGGTTTGCTGCTGCAATTCATTGTCGACAGTGGCAGCCAAAAGAACCTCATTTCAGAAGAGGTCCTGAAGAGGTTGGGCCTACCAACTACACCACACCCACAACCGTACAATATCGGGTGGCTACATGAAGGACGAGATCTCAAAGTCTGCCAGTAGTGGCGCATTCCCTATCGCATCAAGCCCTTCATAGACGAGGTATTGTGTGATGTTACACCTCTGGATGTTTGTGATGTACTATTAGGCCAGCCATACTTGTGGAGCCGACATGTTGTGTATGAGTCAAGGCCTCACATTATTATTATTTCTTTGGATGATTCATTATAAAGGATACTGGAGGTAGCCCCACCTACCGCCACCTCTTTGATCACTACTAAGAAAGGCAGCAAGCTCTTTTCCTAGACCAGGAAATTCATCTGTCTAGTTCACTCCCAAAGTAAGGGGAAGATCGTCACCACCTCCATGACCCCCGCGAAGGGTTCCTCCATGTAGCAGCAAAATCAAAGGGATACGGTCATGACAGAACACAGGAACAACTTCTCCTCACCGACAAGGGTACCTCCAAAGCTTCAAGTGGGAAACAAAGTCTGGTTGCATCTACAGAAAGAACACCTTACAAGAGCCCATCAAAAACTTAGACCACCCCGACATGGTCCTTACACTAGTACCAAGGCTACGAGAAACAATACTTTGAAGCATAGCATTCCTCCATTCCTTCGCTTGCACCGAGTGTTCAATGTGGACTGTCATCGCCCATGCTTCCCACCATTTTTGGACACATCCGACATTGCAAAACAGCTCACGCCCACAGAATTAAATCCAGATTTCATGGAACAAGCTGCAACTGATCATATCATGGACACATAGATCAAGAAAACTCGCCAATAGAATATCCAACTGTATCAAGTTGTCAAAGTAGGCCAATTCCTTCACCAGGGCAAGTGGCTCACCAGGGACCAAGTTCAGCAAAATTTTCCTCATCTTGTGGAGGAAATCAATGCCATGGGGACCATTGCTTCCTAAGGGGGGAGGAATGATCCAGGTGCATATTGGTGGCCACCTATAAAGTCCACCTGGATCCCCACCATTGTTTCTCTCAGCATTTTCAATTTCCTTAATTGTAGCACAACTTACTATTTTTAGCAGTTCTTCGGGTCTTGAACTTCTAGATCCGTTTTGAGGCCCTAAACAACGTTTTTTGGGAAATATGGGGGCAACATGGGTCCATAGATTGATGTTTCCCTTCCTAAAGTGGTAGTGCTCGGATAGATCTTTCTAACGACCTATTGTACATGTCAAACAATGATCATATGCTAAAGTTACAACCATGGGAAGTTGATGTACCAATTTACCCAAATGGGGCCCACAGTTTGGCGTTTCATCTTCTAGGGTTAGGTTTTGGAATGGTAAGGGTTTTCCATTGTTTCTCAACAATAAATAGGCCTTCGAGCCTTATTGTAAGATAGTTCAAAGGCATGTAGCCGCCACATCTCTTCTAAGAGATAAGCTACCATCGCCCTAGCTGGTTTATTTCCATTTCTGGTTGTAAGCATATTTTAGTATTTTCCATTAATGAAATAAAGTATCATTTCCACTACATATCTGTGTTTATGGTTATCTTTGTAATTTGTTGCGTTCCTGTTTAGGTCCAGATCAGTGGTATCAGAGCGGTCTGCTTTTTCTTTGTTTTTCTTTGCATGTCCCCAACGAGGTCGAGATATAAGGAGTTAGGGCTCACAAATCCCGACGACCTCACATGGCAGATGAGAAGAAAGATGACGGGGTAGGAGATACTCTCAAAATCTTGCTCGAAGAATCCCTAGAGTAGCAAAGGAACGCGATGATGGATAGCTTTGCGCAGATCCTTCAGCAACTACCCAGAGGCGATGCATTGGCTTCCAACAACTATTCTGGAAATGCCACACCATTTAAGGTACAAGTTAATTTCAAAATCCCCATCCTTGAGGGTCAAATAGATGCAGATGTGGTAGATAAATGGTTAAATATGCTACAAGGGTATTTCTCTATTCATGAATTTTCGAGTCGGGAAAAGATTGTTTTCGCTCTTCTCAAAGCAGCCCCCCATGTCAAGGACTAGTGGGAAACCTATTACGAGCAGAAGGATGAAAGTACAGGCTCACTATTTTTAGCCGCACCCACTTGGGATTCATTCTGGGATGCTGTCAAGGAGCAACATTACCCTGTCAAAAGCTATGAGGAAAACTACATCAAATGGACCACACTGCGGCAGGGACGAGACCACGATGTGCTATAGTTCACAAAAATTTTTCATACCCTTCACACATAGTTGGGTATCAAAGATTATGAGCTGCATCTGGTACTCAAATACTGCGGCTACCTACACGGATACATCTAGGAAGAGATGGAGTTTCTGAACATCTCCTCGCTCAGCACGACGTACCGATACGCTATCAAAATCGAGCAAAAGTTCAAACAAAAGAAGTGAGACTTTGGATATGAAAATCTGAAGCCCAAAGGACAAAGCCAACGTGGGGTGACCCAAGACAACCCATCGAAGCCCCAAGAAAAGAACAACACCACAAAGCTAAAGAAGGACATAGGAAGGTGGTGTGAATTCCACAAGAGTCCCAATCATAACACAAGTGACTGTCGAACCAAGCAGTCACTAGCGGTTGAGTTGAAGGCTTCCAAACCAGATGCATGTTCCGACCTTGAGCTAGAACTCAACAAGGGTAATGGAAAATGGAAGTAGATGATTGATGCAGATCCCAGCGCCACTGTTGCCAGAAAAATGAGACCGAAAATCCAAAGGAAGGGGAGCATCTTTTCCACTCACATATGTGGGTAAAGGGTTCGCTGCTACAATTCATTATCGACAGTGGCAGCTAAAAGAACCTCGTTTCAGTAGAGGTCGTGAAGAAGTTGGGTGTACCGACTACACCACACCCACAACCGTATAGTACTCGATGGCTTCATGAAGTACGAGATCTCAAAGTCCACCAACAGTGTCGCCTTCCCTATAGCATCAAGCACTTCACAAACGAGGTATTATGTGACGTTACACCTCGGGATGTTTGTGATGTACTATTAGGCCAGCCATACTAGTGAAGGTGACATGTTGTGTATGAGTCAAAGCCTCACACTGTTATTATTTCTTTGGATGATTCATTATACAGGATACCAGAGGCAGCCCCACCTACCGCCACCTCTTTGATCACTGCTAAGAAAGGGAGCAAGCTCATCTCCCAGACTAGGAAATTCATCTATCTAGTTCACTCCCAAAGTAAGGGGAAGATCATCACCACATCCATAACCCCCGCGAAGGGTTCCTCCATGCAACAACAAAAGCAAAGGGATACGGTCATGATAGAACACAGGAACAACTTCTCCTCACCCACAGGGGTACCACAAAAGCTTTAAGTGGGCAACAAAGTCTGGTTGCATCTACAGAAAGAACGCCTTACAAGAGCCCATCAGAAACTCAGACCACTCCGACATGGTCCTTACACCAGCACCAAGGCTACGGGAAACAATGATTTGAAGCATAGCATTCCTCCATTTCTTGCTTGCACCAAGTGTTCAATGTGGACCATCGTCGCCCTTGCTTCCCACCATTTCTAGACACATCTGACATTACAGAACAGCTCAAACCCATAGAATTAAATCCAGGTTGCATGTAACAAGCTGCAACTGATCAGATCATGGACACACAGATCAAGAAAACTCGCCAATAGAATATCCAATTGATTGGAGCTGTCAAAGCAGGCCAATTCCTTCACGAGGGCAAGTGGCTCACCAGGGACCAAGTTCAACAAAAGTTTCCTCATCTCATGGAGGAACTCAATGTAATGGGGACCATTGCTTCCTAGGGGGGGAGGAATGATCCAGGTGGATATTGGTGGCCACCTACCAAGTCCACCTGGACCCCCACCATTGTTTCTCTCAGCATTTTCAGTTTCCTTAATTGTAGCACAACTTACTATTTTTAGCAGTTTTTCTGGTCCTGAACTTCTGGAGCCATTTCGAGGCCCTAAACAACGTTTTTTGGGAAATCTAGGGGAAAAATGGGTCCGTGGACTAATGTTTCCCTTCCCAAAGTGGTAGTGTTTGGATAGATCTTTCTAACGACCTATTGTATGTGTCAAATGGAGATCGTATGCCAAAGTTACGACCCCGGGAAGTTGATGTACCAATTTACCCAAACGGGGCCCACAGTTTGGCGTTTCATCTTCTAGGGTTAGTTTTGGAATGTTAAGGGTTTTCCATTGTTTCTCAACAATAAATAGGCCTTTGAGCCTCATTGTAAGACAGTTCAGAGGCATGTAGTAGCCACATCTCTTCTCAAAGATAAGCTACCATCACCCTAGCTGGTTTATTTCCATTTTTGTTGTATGCATATTTCAATATTTTCCATTAATAAAATGAAGTATTATTTCCGCTACATATCTGTGTTTATGGTTATCTCTGTAATTTGTTGCGTTCCTGTTTAAGTCCAGATCAACTACCTTGTCAAAATCTATGAGGACAAATACATAAAATGGACCATGCTGCGGCAAGGAAGGGACCAAGATGTTCCAGAGTTCACAAAATTTTTTCATACCCTTCACACACAGTTGGGTGTCAAGGACTCTGAGCTACATTTGGTACTGAAGTATCTTGACTGCCTACACAGATACATATAGGAAGAGATGGAGTTCCTGAACATCTTGTTGCTTGGCATGGTGCACCGATATGCTGTTAAAATTGAGCAGAAGTTAAAACAAAATAAGTGAGACTTTGGATCTGTGAATCTAAAGTAAGGGAAAGGCTTCCCCAAATCGTAGAACCAAGGACAAATCCAAGACATGGCAACCTAAGACAACCCATCGAAGCTACAAGAAAAGAACAACACCACGAAGTCGAAGAAGGACACATGGAAGTGGTGTGAGTTCCATAAGAGGCCCACTCACAAGACAAGTGAGTGTCGGACCAAGCAATCATTGGTGGCCAAGTTGAAGGCTTTAGAATCAGATGCATGTTCCGACCCTGAGTCAGAAACCAACAAGGGAAATGGCAAAGGGAAGCAGATCATTGATGCAGAGCCTAGCACCACTATTGCCACCACGAATATCTAAAAGAATGAGGTTGAAGATCAAGAGGAGGGGGGGCACCTTTTCCACTCGCAGATGTGGGTGACGGGCTTGCCACTGTAATTCATTGTCAGCAATGGAAGCAAAAATAACCTTGTTTTAGTAGAGGTCATGAAGCGGTTGGGCCTACCGACTACACCACAACCGCAACGATAAAGTATTGGGTGGCTTCACTAAGGACGAGATCTCCGAGTTTGACAGTAGTGCCACCTTCCCTACAACATCAAACCCTACACAGATGAGGTATTGTGTGATGTTGCACCTCTGGATGTTTTTGATGTACTATTAGGCCAACCATACTTATGGAGGTGACATGTTGTGTATGTGTTAAGGCCTCACACTGTCATTATTTCTTTGGGTAATTCATATACAGGATACCAGAGGTAGCCCCACCTACCGCCACATCTTTGATCTCTACTAAGACAATTAGCAAGATCGTCTCCCAAACTAGGAAATTCATTTTCTGTTTGGTTCACTCCCAAAATAACGGGAAGATCGTTGCCACATCCATGAACCCCTTGAAGGGTTCCTCCACGCAACAGTAGCAGCAAAGGGATACAGTCATGACAAAACATAGGAACAACTTCTCCTCACCAACAAGGGTACAACACAAGTTTTAGGTGGGCGACAAAGTTTGGTTACATCTGTAGAAAGAGCACCTTACAAGAGCCCATCAGAAGCTCATACTACTTTGACATGGTCCTTACAACATTACCAAGGCTATGGGAAACAATTCTTTGGAGAAAAACATTCCTCCATTCCTTCACTTGCACTGAGTGTTCAATATGGAATGCCCTCTACCATGCTTCTCACCATTACTGGACACGTTAGAGATTGCATATCAACTCACCAAGGACCAAGTTCAGCAGATGGAGGAACTCAAAGCAATGCGGACCATTGCTTCCTAAGGGAGGAGGAATGATCTAGGTGGATTTTGATGGCCACCCACCTATCCCACTTGGATCCTCACAAATTTTTCTGTTAGTTTTTCAATTTCCTTATTTGTAGCACAATTTACTATTTTTAGCAGTTTTTCGGGTCCTGAACTTCCGAAGCCATTTTGAGGCCCATGTTGCTCCTCCCAAAGTTATATTCCTTGGATATATATTTCTATCGAACCAATGTATTCGTCAAACGGAGATCGGATGCCAAAGTTACGACCCCAGGAAGTTGATGTACCAATTTACCCAAATGGGGCCGATAGTTTGGAATTTCATGTTCTAGGGTTAGGTTTTTGGATGTTTAGGGTTTTCCATTGTTTCTCAATGATAAATAGGTCTTCAAGCCTCATTGTAACTCAGTTCAGAGGCATGTAGCCACCACATCTTCTCAGAGATAAGCTACCATCGCCCTAGCTAATTTATTTACATTTCTATTTGTAAGCATATTTGAGTATTTTACAGTAATGAAATGAAGTATTATTTCCACCGCATCTCTGTGTTTATGGTTACCACTGTCTATAAAATATGATCCTATAAATTTGTCACATATGAACACATAGATGCTATGTGATTCACTTGCACTCTTTTTCTAAGATCATATGCAACCCTATTCTCTTTTCCCTTGATGTACTTGATCTCAAAGTCAAACTCATTGAGCATGGCCAACCAACTAGCTTGCCAGACATTCATATTAGGGTGGCCAAAGGAGTATCTTAACTTACTGTGACCACTCATCAACAAAAACATCCTACGAAAAAGAGAATGACTCTCCATCTTCAGTGCATGAATGATCAGTGCCACCTCAAGATCATGCACCACATATTTATGCTCATGCTCGTTCAGTTTCCATGACTCGTAGCATACTAACTGCTCCTCCTGCATCAAGACTCCACCAAGTCCTCTCTTGCAAGAATCTATACACACCATGAACTCTTTATATGGATCTGCAATATTTAGAACTAGAGTGTTTGCAAGCAACTGCTTCAACTGCTCAAAACAAGTTGTGAAATTCCTCTATCCATTCAAATTTATTTCATTTTCTCTGTACTGAAATAATAGGATAGGAAATCCATGATAAGTTCCTAATGAACTACCTGTAATAACCTGTTAACCCCATGAATGATATGATCTCATCCACATTCCTAGGAGTTTCTCTTTCCATGATAGCTCTGATCTATCTAGATCCACTACTATATCTTCCTTGGAAACAACATGTCCCTAGTAATGTACCTTTTTTCTAAAATAAATTATACTTTCTAAGCTTGGCATATATATGATCTCTTGGCAATCTCAATACTATTGCCAAGTGTTTGACATGTTCTTCCTCATTCTTAGAATATATCAATATATCATCGATGGATATTATCACAATTTTTTCTAGATAAGGGCGCATCACACTATTCATCAAACACATGAAAGTAGCTGGAGTATTATTCAAACCAAAAGGAACCATAACAAAAGAATAATGCCCATACCTGGTTCAGAAAGTAATCTTGTAGATTTCCTCTTCTTATATGCATACCTAATGATATCCTGATCTCAAATCAATCTTAGAGAACATTGTTGCTCCCTTCAACTGGTTAAACAAGTCATCAATCCTAAGAAGAAGGTACCTGTTCTTAATCATCAACTTGTTCAACTACCTTAAAATGATGCACAACATGAGAGTACCATCCTTCTTCTTCACAAACAATAAGGGTGCATCACAAGGTGACAGACTTGGCCTAATCTCTCAATTTTCAAGCATTTCCTTCAACTGCAACTTCAATTCCACTAGCTCTAGAGTGCTCATCCTATAAGGTTCATTTTATTTTGGTGCTTCTCTGGGTACCAAATCAATAGAAGAGTCTACTTCCCTTTGAGGAGGGAACTCTGAAGTATTTTATGAAAATATATCTTGAAATTGCTACGCAACCAGATACCTCTTCAAGACTTTTCCATCCTCCACATCCTTACCTTTATCACTAGAAACATGAATTGAAAACAACACACCCTTTCCTATAACTGCACTTAGCCTGCATAGCTGTAACCATTCTCATTGATGTAGAATTCTTCTTACTCTGCAAAATTTTCTTCTCTCCATCATCATCCAAACACTTAATATCCTTCTCATAACAAGCCATCTTAGTCCAGTGAATATTAAACTAATCCATACCTAACAACATATTGTACAAGACCAATGGAAGCACATTTAGATGTGTTGATGTAGGCATACAATTTAGTTCAAATGCACAAGCTCTTACCCAATTATGAACTATTTTCTTAATGCCTAAATCCAACTGCACTAACGAAGAATCTGAATGGACTTCTTTTCTCAAACCACTCTTATCCACTAGGTCACGATTAACATAAATATAATTAGATCTAGGGTAAATTAAAATAGAAACAACTCGATCACCAAGATTACGTTCCATCTTAATAATATATTTCTAGTGATATTCCTGCTTGTTCTCAAATGATGCACAGATCCTAAGAATGCTCTGCCTAAAATCCACAACTATCTGCACCTCCTGAGCACCGTATATCTAAGGCCTACCGCCCTGATACAATGGAGAATCCTTCTTGTGATGACCCTTTCCACATATCCAACACTACAACTATCCACTACCTTTGTTCTATTTCTCTCCAAGCTAAGGTCCATGTCCCTTATCAACTACATTAAATTTCTTGTAAGGGGCAACATTTTCTTTCTCACCTACATCCCAAGGTATTCCCCACTTTGGGCCATTTACCTTTGCTCTTATCACTCCCTATCCAACCCTTCTTAGAATCAATCATATTCTTTGATTACACATAACAATGCTTCAAATTTACAATGACTTCTTCCAATGACTAAGGATCATCATACCTAATCCGATCCTTAAATGCTAATGGAAATCCACTGATAAATATCTGAACTTTTGTCTTCTCATCCTTAAGATATGACACATACCTCAACAACTCCAGGAACTTAGTCATGCACTCTTCATCCATCATAGATATCATCTTGAACTAATAGAACTCCTAGGATTTTCCATCTTAGTACCTCTATGACAAGTATGCCTTCCTTAAGAGTCTCTTAAATTGATTCCAATAGCTCCTCTATCCTGATGTCCATGACATGCTTCACATCTTCCCACCAGATGTCTTATTTCCATATGAGGCTAAAAATAGCTATCCTATCTTTCATGTTCTCTGTATAGTCATGCAACTCAAAGAACTTCTTCATCCCATGTAACCATTCCTTTGCATCTTTTAGTTTCTCCAATTCTCCATCAAACATAGGTGGCTTGGATTTCTTTAACTCATCCAAAAAATATCCTTGTCACTCCTCCTATAAGGATTATATCAATGATGACCATGATATCTGTTTGAACCAAAACTAGAATAGAACCCATATTCACTACCTCTCTTATCATGTGTATCCAAGAACCTACCATCTATGACTGTGTCATATCTATCCAACCTGTGCCCACCATGAGACCTACTATCATATGCCCCATTAGTCATGTACTCCTTTCCATAACTGATATGTTGTTGTCTCTTTCTCTGCAAGTCTGGAAAAATCTGAAGGATAACTGCGTCTATTTATTTCTCCCATGCCCTGAAAAATCTTTCCTATGGATGAATAATTACATCATTATCTACCTTGCAACTTATAATATTTGACTTTAGACCTCTCAAGGTGTCTACTATGTCAAGATAGTACCCATCTCTTGGCTACTCATTTGGTTAGTAAGGAGAGTCTCATGAACTATAATCCACCATTTTTCTAGTGATCTCTGATCCTGTTCTTCCTACAAAAACACCATGTCACATAAACGAAATATAAACATAATAAACATACCTCAGTGAGGTTGAGTGGAGTCTATCTCATCTACAAAATCCATCCAGATTAATATGATACATGTATATACATAATCATATAAATATAACAACATCATGCATTATAATACCAACTACATACCATGACCTCATGCATGAAAACCATAACCATGAAAATGCATGCATAAAAACCATATAGACATTGACATGAATGCATGAAAAACACATTCTTCCCATTCAGTCCAAGTATTTGAACCATGCTCTGATACCAATGTAACCATCGCTCCCACATTTTCCCAACTTAACTGTCCTACCTTGGTAATCATGAGTTGAGGGATACTATGAGAAGACCCAACCTTTTAAGTATGACTAAGGAAGTGGACTCAACAAACTGAAACCTTATTGACCTTCCTCAAGAGCTACAAGACACCCAAGAGCTAAACAACTAGTTCCAGTGCCCAAAGCTAGATTTCTATTTAAGTGCCCGAGGCTCCCAAACACATGCATGAAAAGGAATCCATGTGGTTATAGGCCTCCAAGTCCTCTCTTGCAAGAATCTATACACACCATGAACTCTTTATATGGATCTTCAATATTTAGAACTAGAGTGTTTGCAAGCAACTGCTTCAACTGGTCAAAACAAGCTGTGACATTCCTCTATCCATTCAAATTTATTTCATTTTCTCTGTAATGACATAATGGGATAGGAAATCCGTGATAAGTTCTTTATGAACTACCTGTAATAACATGTTAACCCCATGAATGATATGATATCATCCACATTCCTAGGAGTTTCTCTTTCCATGATAGCGCTGATCTATCTAGATCCACTATTATATCTTCCTTGGAACATGTCCCTAGTAATGTACCTTTTTCCTGAAATAAATTGTACTTTCTAAGATTGGAATATATATGATCTCTTAGACATCTCAATACTATTTCCAAGTGTTCGACATGTTCTTCCTCATTCTTAGAATATATCAATATATCATCGATGGATATTATCACAATTTTTTCTAGATAAGGATGCATCACACTATTCATCAAACACATGAAAGTAGCTGGAGTATTATTCAAACCAAAAGGAACCATAACAAAATAATAATTCCCAAACCTGGTTCAGAAAGTAATCTTGTAGATTTCCTCTTGTTATATGCATACCTGATGATATCCTGATCTCAAATCAATCTTAGAGAACATTGTTGCTCCCTTCAACTAGTTAAACAAGTCATCAGTCATAAAAAGAAGGTACTTGTTCTTAATCATCAAATTTTTCAACTACCTTTAAAGGATGCACAACATGAGAGTACCATCCTTCTTCTTCACAAACAATAAGGGTGCATCACAAGGTGACACTCTTGGCCTAATATATCAATTTTCAAGCATTTCCTTCAACTGCAACTTCAATTCCACTAGCTCTGGAGTGCTCATCCTATAAGGTTCCTTTTATTATGGTGGTTCTCTCGGTACCAAATCAATAGAAGAGTCTACTTCCCTTTGAGGAGGGAACTCTGAAGTATTTTAAGAAAATACATCTTGAATTTGCTATGCAACCAGATACCTCTTCAAGACTTTTCCATCCTCCACATCCTTACCTTTATCACTAGAAACATGAATTGAAAACAACACACACCCTTTCCTGTAACTGCACTTAGCCTGCATAGTTGTAACCATTCTCACTAATGTAGAATTCTTCTTACTCTGCAAAATTGTCTTCTCTCCATCATCATCCAAACACTTAATATCCTTCTCATAACAATCCACCTTAGTCCAGTGAATATTAAACTAATCCATACCTAACAACATATTGTACAAGCCCAATGGAAGCACATTTAGATGTGTTGATGTAGGCATACAATTTAGTTCAAATGCACAAGCTCTTACCCAATTATGAACTATTTTCTTAATACCTAAATCCAACTGCACTAACGAAGAATCTGAATGGAATTCTTTTCTCAAACCACTCTTATCCACTAGGTCACGATTAACATAAATATAATTAGATCTAGGGTAAATTAAAATAGAAACAACTTGATCACCAAGATTACGTTCCATCTTAATAATATATTTCTACTGATATTCCTGCTTGTTCTCAAATGATGCATAGATCCTAAGAATGCTCTGCCTAAAATCCACAACTATTTTCACCTCCTGAGCACTGTATATCTAAGGCCTAACGCCCTAATACAATGGAGAATCCTTCTTGTGATGACCCTTTCCACATACCCAACACTACAACTATCTGCTACCTTTGTTCTATTTCTCTCCAAGCTAACGTCCATGTCCCTTCTCAATTACATTAAATTTCTTGTAAGGGGCAACATTTTCTTGCTCACCTACATCCCAAGGTATTCCCCACTTTGGTGGCCATTTACCTTTGGTCTTATCATTCCCTATCCAACCCTTCTTAGAATCAATCATATTCTTTGATTACACATAACAATGCTTCAAATTTCTAATGACTTCTTCCAATGACTAAGGATCATCATACCTAATCTGATCCTTAAATGCTAATGGAAATACACTAATAAATATCTGAAATTTTGTCTTCTCATCCTTAAGATATGACACATACCTCAACAACTCCAGGAACTTAGTAATGCACTCCTCATCCATCATAGATATCATCTTGAACTAATAGAACTCCTAGGATTTTCCATCTTAGTACCTCTATGACAAGTATGTCTTCCATAAGAGTCTCTTAAATTCATTCCAACATAGCTCCTCTATCCTAATGTCCATGACATGCTTCACATCTTCCCACCAGATGTCTTATTTCCATATGAGGCTAAAAATAGCTATCCTATCTTTCATGTTCTTTGTATAGTCATGCAACCCAAAGAAATTCTTCATCCCATGTAACCATTCATTTGCATCTTTTAGTTTCTCCAATTCTCCATCAAAAATAGGTGGCTTGGATTTCTTGAACTCATCCAAAAAATATCCTTGTCACTCCTCCTATAAGGATTATATCAATGATGACCATGATACCTGTTTGAACCAAAACTAGAATAGAACCCATATTCACTACCTCTCCTATCATGTGTATCCAAGAACCTACCATCTATGACTGTGTCATATCTATCCAACCTGTGCCCACCATGAGACCTACTACCATATGCCCCATTAGTCATGTACTCCTTTCCATAACTGATATGTTGTTGTCTCTTTCTCAGCAAGTCTGAAAAAATCTGAAGGATAACTGCATCTATTTATTTCTCCCATGCCCTGAAAAATCTTTCCTATGGCTGAATGATTACATCATTATCTACCTTGCAACTTCTAATATTTGACTTTAGACCTCTCAAGGTGTCTACCATGTCAAGATAGTACCCATCTCTTGGCTACTCATTTGGTCAGTAAGGAGAGTCTCATGAACTATAATCCACCATTTTTCTAGTGATCTCTGATCCTGTTCTTCCTACAAAAACACCATGTCACATAAACGAAATATAAACATAATCAACATACCTCAGTGAGGTTGAGTGGAGTCTATCTCATCTACAAAATCCATCCAGATTAACATGATACATGTATATACATAATCATATAAATATAACAACATCATGCATTATAATACCAACTACATACCATGACCTCATGCATGAAAACCATAACCATGAAAATGCATGCATAAAAACCATATAGACATTGACATGAATGCATGAAAAACATATTCTTCGCATTGAGTCCAAGTATTTGAACCATGATCTGATACCAATGTAACCATCGCTCCCACAGTTTCCCAACTTAACTGTCCTACCTTGGTAAACATGAGTTGAGGGATACTATGAGCAGACCCAACCTTTTAAGTATGATTAAGTAAGTGGAGTCAACAAACTGAAACCTTATTGACCTTCCTCAAGAGCTAGAAGACACCCAAGAGCTAAACAACTGTTCCCAGTGCCCAAACACTGAGCTAGATTTCTATTTAAGTGCTTGAGGCTCCCAAACACATGCATGAAAAGGAATCCATGTGGTTATAGGCCTCCAAACGCATGCATAAGCATACCAGGGTGCAGTTATGGTCCAAAAGTTCCAGTTCATAGGGTCCTAGATTTTGAGTCACCATTTCAGGCAAGCATCGAGACCACTACGTAGAAATCAGTGAGACTTTCTAGAATTATAAAAAAACATCAAGACAAATCCATTCGTACAAAATCTGATTAAAGACTTGTCCTAACCAAGCCTAACAATGATAGTCATTTCATTAAACACATGGTGAACATGTAATATATAGGTCATGAATTCATATTTGAACATAAGGGTCTGAAACTTATCTAAGAATCACTAAGAAGTTCTAATTCCCTCTCATAATAGTTACAATAATATTTTTTAGCTCATGCATTCATTAACCATTCATGAACAAATCAACCATATCAATAAACATAGCTAGAACCTATTATGGAACCATGCTTATAACCAACAAATAATTGGAATAATAACCATGATAGAACAACCATCAAAGCCACATAATAAAAACTACACGTACTTATAAAATACAATAGGAAAATAGATCTTATTAACATATGCAAAATCCAACCAAGTTAGTGACTTCAACATACCACTTGACTATATATTGGATTGAACCAAATATTTCTTTCAACCAATCATCCCCATGCCATATTCCAAGCCTGAATGTCAGACATAGGACATAAAAAACTAAGGCTTCCTGAAGATTAAACCATCTCCACTCTCATGCTCCGGTGATCTCACCAAAATGGGTCAAGGGATCAAATAATAAAACCAATGCATAAACAACCAGGGCTTCCCGGAGATTGAACTACCTCCACCCTCAAGCTACCATGATCCCACTAAAATTGGTCAAGATATCACTAAGCCCAAAACAATCTTGGATGCCTCAAAATTTCTTCACCATTACCTTGAGGAGTTTTCCTATCTCCACCCACCTGTCAAGGGATTCCAAGAGATTAAACCACCTCCATCCCCAACCATTTGGAATTTTTCTAAGAGCACATCACTTAGTTCCAACACAATCCAAAAACCCAAATCTCAACCAAATAAAGGAACCCCATCTCACCATGACTATCCACAAATGGAAAGGAAAGTATTAAAGCACCATCACACCTGGAAAACCCATGCCAATGAAAACAAGAAACGAAATACACACATGCATGTACCATGCATTCACAAACCAACTATGAAATCACACATGCAACCTGCTACCTACAATTCTTTCGGTTGAAGTTACTTGATCCAACTTTTCCTTGTTTGTTCCTTGCTTGCCTTGTCCATCATTTTCCTTCCTTTTCCTTCCTTCGCTTTACTTTTCTTACTTTCTTGCTATCTCCTCTTGTTGGTCTTCTCTCTCTCAAACCAATTCCAAAGCCCAACTAATAAAAGGTTATGAACTAATCCTCATAAGGCTTTTTATTATTGAGGCCTCTATATTCTCCATTTTCCTCTATTTTTCCTTCAATTTCCCTCTCATGCAAACCGATGATGTTTCATCTCCCTTTTCACTCATTTTCCTTTATTTTCATAAATAAAATGCCAATTAATGCCTCTTTTCCTTTGATAATTTCTTTGCCAATTTACTTAGCCATAATAAACAACAAGTGATGCCCACTAGGATGTTTTTTCCAACATTTAGCTTGGAATACGTGTCCAATGATCTTGGCTTTATTTTTCCTTTATTAACTTTATTACATGAACTTATAATTTTATTTTCAATTCATTTAGTTTGCTTATATTATTGTCTCTTTACTTGTTTTCATATATTTTTGCAATTTGTTAGTAGATAAATTCTTGTTGAAGAACCTCTAGATTTAGTCTTTTTGGGAATAGATTATTTCATCAAAGGAATAAGGAATTAGGAAGACATTCTTGACATCTCCTGAGCTCCCCTTCACCTTATAAATCCTTCAAATCACATCTAGAAATCATTTTATTTCTCACATGTCTATCTCCTATAGGAAAATAGGGTTTTCCTATACTAGTCCATAGATTTCATAAAAAAACTCCAGATTTTCATTCATAGCATGTTCATCCTTAGCACATTATAATGCACACCACCTTGAAGATGGAATTTTGAATATTGTAATGAATTTTCCAGATAAATCTTGTCCATATTGACTTGAAGATCAACGTTTCGAACCTACAACTAAGGTTCATCATCATGATAAAAGTGTGTGAGGAAAACTGATCTACCTAGGTATTAATAGGGAAATGGTGATAGGGTAAAATTGGACGACAAAGAAAATGATCATAATGGAGCAATTTGAGAATTTGGTCAACAAAGAGAATGTTCATGAGAGAAGTAGTAACTATTAAAAAATGTAGTGAATGAAAATATATATAAATATTTAGAAATGTGTAAATAATATGATATAATATTAAATATTTAATGCATTTTATAAATTTCAAAAACAATTAATTTTTTAATTATTATTATTTATTTTTAATTTTTTAATTTTTATATATATATTTTTAATATTATAAATAACTATAATATATTTCTAAATGAGGGAATTAGGGTTAAATAATATTAGGAATAATATTTAAAATTAGTAACTAAACAAGAGGGTAAGTTCGAAAATTAAATGTGAGTTAAGGGGTATCAAGATTTCTGGATTTGGAATTTGTTGTAGGGATCCAATTTTTACTTATGACCCATCCTTAATCCTAGTTGATTTTTTTGGGATGTTTATTGATTTCTGTGGCTCCTATGAATTGTTTGTGGAAATAGTGGTCAACTTTAGTGAGAATGTGAGTTTTTTCAATGCAAATGTGATGTTTAGTACTATTGGAATGCCTGTTAGGGATGAGTCTTTTAACCTGTTATGTTTTATGTCAGCAAAATATTCCATGATGTGTGTGTTGATGGAACAACCACTCTCACCAATATATAGAATCCCACAAGAATAAGGAATTAGATAAACTCATTTTTGGCTTTTAGGGTCACGGGGACTTTTAGCAGAATTGAGGCGACTACAAAGGGTGTTAATAGGTTTGAAGGTGGTCATGATTTTACGCTCTCTTAGAATATGGGAGATTTTATCAGTGGTGCCCTGAATATAAAGGAGTTTTACTCTACTCATGAAATTGTCTAAAGTTTTATTTCTATTTATAACATAAGTTTCTATGTTTTCCTTATTCAGGGCTTTGATAACTTGATGTCTTTTCTATCCATTTTTCAAACATACATTTATTAGATGGGATTTCTCTTTATCTAGGTGTTCTTAATGAGAGATTCGAAAAACCCTTGTTGCAAGGGTGTCTAAAATGAATAATTTTTATTGGGATGGTGGTGAGAAGAGGCATGGAGATAATGCTTTGTGTGGGTCTTATTTCAAGAGACTTAGTGAGATATGGAACCATCTGGATTTCAAGTGATGAGGATGTCAAGGAACAAAAGTGTATCATTGACTTCTATTTCCGTAGTAAAATTTATTGATGGGGAAACATTATTCAGGTGCTGTTTGAAAGCTTCCAAAGCTTCATGTCCATGAGGCCATATGATCAAAGTGTCGATGGTAGCCTTTTAATCTGCGGTTGCTACAATATCTTTATGCATTTTTATTTAAGCATAAACATAGTTCTTTGATATAGTCAACATTATTTTCAATGAATTTAGTTTGCTCATATTATTGTTTCTTTAATTGTTGTCATATATTTTTGCAATTTGTGAGTAAATAAATTTTTTGTTTTGCATATTTACAAGAACCTCTAGATTTACTCTTTTTAGGAATAAACTGATTCATCATAGGCCTAAGGGCTTTAGAATGCATTCTTGACATATCCTTAGCTCTCATTCACCTTATAAATCCTTCAAATCACATCTAGAACTCATTTTATTTCTCAATGGTCTACATCTTGTAGCAAAATATGGGCTTCCTATAGTAGTCCATAGATTGCATAATTATTTTCCAGATTTGCACCCAAAAGCATGTTCCTCCTTCCTTAGAATATTATAATTCACGCTACCTTAAATATGGAATTTAGAATGTTGTAATGAGTTTTCCGGATAAATCCCATCCATATTAAATTAAAGATTAATGTTTTGAACCCGCAACTAAGGTTCATCATCAGAATAAAAGTGTATGATGAAAACTGATCTACCTAGGTATTAATAGGGAAATGGTAATAGGGTAAAACTGGCAGACAATAATTAGATTGGATTAATTTGAGAAATTGGTTGACAAAGAGAATGTTCATGATAGAAGTAGTAATTATTAAAAAATGTAGTGAATAAAATTATATGTAAAGATTCATAAATGTGTAAATAATATGATTAATAATATGATATAATATTAAATAATTAATGTATTTTATAAATTTCAAGAACAATTAATGTATTTATTTTTATTATTAATTATAATTTTTGAATTTTTATATATATATATATATATTTTTTAAATATTTTAAATAATTATATAATACTTATAAATGAGGGAATTAGGGTTAAATGATATTAGGAATAATATTTAAAATTGGTAACTAAATAAGAGGGCAAGTTCGAAAATGAAACATGAGTTAAGGTGTATCAAGATTTCTGGATTTGGATTTTAATGCAGGGATCCATTTTTCACTTATGACCTATCCTTCATCTCTGTTAAGGTTTTTGGGATGTTTACTAATTTCTATGGCTTCTCTGAATTTTCTATGGAACTAATGGGGAACTTTAGTGAAAATGCGGGTTTTGACAATGCAAATATGATGTTTAGTATTATTGGAATGCTCTACAAAGGCTGCGATTTTTAGTCTGTTATGTTTTATGTCAAAAAAATGTTCCAGGATGTGATTGTTGATGGAATGACCAATCTCACCAACATATGGAATTCCACAAGAACAAGGAGTTAGATAAATTCCTTTTTGGCTTTTAGGGTCAATGGGATCTTTAGTATAATTGAGGTGGCTATGGATGGTATTAATAGGTTTGAAGGTGGTCATGATTTTATGCTTTCTTATGATATGGGATATTTTATCAGTGGTGTCCTAAATATAAGGGAGGTTAACTCTACTGATGAAGTTGTCTAAATTTTTGTTTTTATTTAGAAGAAAAGTTTCTTTGTTTTCCTTATTTAGGGGTTTGATAGCTTGATTATTTTTGTATCCATCTTTCAAAAATACATTTATTAGATGGGATTTCTCTTTATCTAGGTGTTCTTCATCAGAGATTCGAAGAAATCTTGTTCAAGGGTGTTTCAAATGCCTAATTGTTTATTGGGATGATGGTGTGAAGAGGCATGGATATACTACTCTGTGTGAGCCTTCCTTTGGTAGACTTGGTGAGATATGGATCCATATGGATTTGGAGTGATGAGGATGTCAATGAACGGAAGGCTATCATTGACTTCTATTTCCATGGTAAACTTTATTGATGAGGAAATGTTATTTAGATGTTGTTTGAAAGCTTCCAAAGCTTCATGTCTATGAGGCCATATGATGCAAGTGCCAATGATAGTTTTTGAACCCAGGGTTGTTACAATATCCTTATGCATTTTTCTTTATGTTTAAAAATTGTTCTTTCATATAGTGAACATTATTTTCAATGCATTTAATTTTCTTATATTATAGTCTCTTTACTTCTTGTCATATATTTTTGCAATTTGTTCGAATCTCTGATGATGAACACCTAGATAAAGAGAAATCCCATCTAATAAATGTATTTTTAAAAAATGGATACAAAAAACATCAATCTATCAAAGACTAAATAGGGCATACAAAAAAACTTGTCTTATAAATAAAAACAAAAATTTAGAAAAATTCATCAGCAGAGTTAACCTCCCTTATATTTAGGGCACCACTGATAGAATCTCCCATATCCTTATAAATCATAAAATCATGACCACCTTCAAACCTATTAACACCATCCATAGCCACCTCAACTCTGCTAAAGATTCCATTGACCCAAAAAGTCAAAAAAAAGTTTATCTAATTCCTTGTTCTTGTGGGATTCCATATGTTGGTGAGATTGTCCGTTCCATCAACACTTGAATCCTAGAACATTTTGCTGACATAAAACATAACAGGTTAGGAATCTCAGCCCTAGCATAGCATTCCAATAATACTAAACATCATATTTGCATTGATAAAACACTCATTCTCGCTAAAGGTTACCACTATTTCCAAAAAACACTCAAAGAAACCATATAAATCAATACACATACCAAAAACCTCACTATGGATGAAGGATGGATCATAAGTAAAAAATTGATCTCTACATTAAAATCCAAATCGAGAAATCTTGATACCCCTTAACTCATGTTTCATTTTCAAACTTACCCTCTTGTTCAGTTACTAATTTTAAATATTATCCCTAACATTATTTAACCCTAATTCCCTCATTTAGAAATATACTATACTTATTTATAATATAAAAAAAATTAAAATATTAGAAATAATAATAAAAATGATACATTAATTGTTCTTGAAATTTATAAAATACATTAATTATTTAATATTATATCATATTATTAATCATACTGTTTACACATTTATGAATTTTTACATATAATTTTACTCATTACATTTTTTAATAATTACTACCTTTATCATGAACATTCTCTTTGTTGGCCAATTTCCCAAATTTCTCCATTATAGTCATTTTCTTTGTCAACCACATTTACCCTATTACCATTTCCCTATGAATACCTAGGCAGATTAGTTCTCCTCACACACTTTTATCCTAATGTTGAACCTTAGTTGCAGGTTTGAAACATCAATCTTCAAGTCAATACGGATGGGATTTATCCAAAAAATTCATTACAAGAAGCTAAAAATCCAAAAAATCTAAAATATGGATTTTAGAAGTTCAAAGATCCCCTATAATACTTAATGTAGTGGTTGTCACAAAATTGCTATCTTTTATACAATTAGGGTTTATTCTTTGAATGTTCTCTTTTAGTTGTAAGTTGGTTTACCATGCATAATAGAAGAGGTTTGATTTTGTTCCAACTTTCTTGAAATTATTTTGTTTCATTTTAAACAATTAGAGTAGTTTTACTTATTGTTCTTTACTTTTTGATGCAGGAGAATCAGGATTAGCCAACAACGTGAAAACTTGTTCACATGTTGTGACTAAACAGGTTGAAATTCATTGACTGACGGTTCAAAATTGGTTTCTACTGAGAGGGTTCGATCTCTAAAGAAATTTGTTATAATTCATTATTGTAATAAGTTAGAGACTATATTATTTTAGATTCAGAGATAGGGATTGTTAGCATAGAGCTAGGAATCAAAAGATTGCTATTAGATCTATTAAAAATAGAGATTTGTTGTTAGATATTGTTAGAGTGTTTATCAAGTGATAAAAATGAAAGAAAATGTAATCAGCGAGAGGAGAGAGGATTACTGAGGGAAGCGAGAGCATAGTGTGTGTGGATTGCATTTCTTTTGAAGACAAAGGTCATTATTTGTGTATTTGGCCTTAGGCCGAGACTCTGTAATGTATTTATGGAGAATAAAATAGTATTGTGTGTATTATCGTTTGAACATCCCGTGGAGGCTTTGAATGTTGATTCCTTTCTCTGTATTTAAATACTTTGATTCTAGTCCCGTGTTTTTATATTTCATAGTAGAAATCCCCACATTTAAGACAAACTTGTTGTAGTTTGGGTCCGCAAGTGGAAATCCCATTTACACAGGGAATTAACACAAAACACTTAGTCAATTCGGAAAATCGGACGTGAAATAATATAAAGGTTTATTTTGGGACTTATTGGGTCCAGTAATTCATATATATATCGCATCGCTCAAACCATTCAGTGCGTGGTGAGTCCTATCCCCGACCCTTGGTGATATGCGATCGCTGACATATCGCATTGGTGTTGTTAGGGTCCCACCCTAACCCCCTTATTTATGTAATAGGATCGAGTTATAGTTGTAGTTAAGTAAAGAATCAATAAAGCCCATATTAATAATTGTAAGTGGTTAACCTGCATTTAATGACAGGACCACAATTAGTTGCAAATGGGCCATGGTATTAGATAGATGGTATTAATAAGAACCATGGTATTGCCCCATGGTATTGCATGTATGAATCCTATATAAAGGATAGCGAGGAGCATGGTGTCTTATTTTGTAATCGAGCTCAGCTCTATTGGAGGTTGCCCCCTCAAAGAGGCAAGTGAACTTTGATTTCTGAATAATAAAATACTTGTTGTTATTGCTCTTGTTCTATGTTCTGGGTATATTTCTTCGCATATTTGGTATTATGGTATTGTCTTGCAGGTTAAGAGCATAGTAAGTGGTATCAGAGCGTTTTCTAGGGCCAGTGGGATCTCCATTTTTTAGCAAATTTTTTTGGCTAGAGACGTGTTCAGGTGTCTTTAAACCACTGGATCTGTCGTTGAGTGCATAAATCTGTGGATTTGGGGAGGCATGCACATAGGAAATACAAGAGGTGGCCATGCTTGTTGGACTCCCTTGTAATCCATGTGGGTACCCCTTCGAGTAGTAGCACATTAGACAGAACCACGCATGGACTGTCTTCCAAGTACCTTCTGGGTATATCGGAAGCCCCTAGCTCCCTTGAAACCTCGCCATAGATAAACTATCAGTTGTCTTGCTGCTACAGTGAACCAATAACAACACTCTAAGAGATTACTCGCCCGTATGAGAGGGTAGTCAGGTTGTACAGCTAAGGGTACAGTTGATCCTCCTTGGTTAGTCCCTGAAAAATTGGGCTAAGTACTACTGTCAGACCCTTATGTATATTTCGATTTGTAGCACCTGACACTCCAAGAGACCCTAGTTCCTTTCTCTATCATGGGATCATGCATAATCGCTGCCAGATCAAAGCTCGCAAGTGGTGTTTTGCAGCAACAGCAACAATCAGTTCCACCATTCAGATTTATCAGAACAACCATTCTGATATATTAGATCCATCATATCTATAGTAGTAATCAGTTCCACTGTTCAGATCTATCAGATCAGCCATTCAAATTTCTTAGATCCCTCAGATCCGCTATCCAGATCTAAGTAGTTGTGTGGGTTCCTATACCTGGGCGCGATTTTCATAGTACTTTTGGCAGCATTGACATTTCAGGGATTCGGTGACTGCAGTATTTTTAAGCAAGGAGTAAAACTCTATTAGGAGTAAAAAAAAGAAGTTTGAGACCCCCTGGGGCGCTTATTGGTGACTTGGCCCATAATAATTAGGACAACGAGCTGACGAAGGTGGTACCATTCAATTGTTATTGCCAAAATTCCGGCAGTCCCAAATTTCAAGTAAATCAGCTCGGTGCATGGTACAAACTAGAAATCAAGCTATGGCGAATGAAAGGATGGACAATCTTGAAGCATCCTTGAAAGACATCCAAGAGCAGTTGATGAAAATAACTACAACACTCTCTATGGGCAAGGCGGAAGCCTTGGAGGAGGCATTTATTGGTAATGAACACAGTGAGGGTGAGTCTAGCTAATCTCTTCACCTCTAGGGCACCCACCAACAATCCCTTCCACGACCGCCCAAGCTCGACATGCATAAATTTGATGGCTCTCACCTGGCAGCATGGATAGCAAAAATGGAGCAATATTTCAATCTGAATTACATCCTGGATGATTCCACTCAGCTTAATATGGGGATCATGTACTTGGACAATGAGAGATGGCAATGGTGGCAATGGCATCAACATTGCTATGTAAGGCCCTTGACTTGAGACACATTCAAAAAAGCTCTTATGGACTGCTTTGACCATGACTTTGCTTTTTTGGGTCGTCTCACTAAGCTCCAATAGACTAGAACAGTGGATGAATATATTATAGCCTTTGAAGCCTTAGCTTTCCGCACTTTAGGTCTACAAGATGAGTTCTACACGGAATGTTTTATCAGTGGTCTTAAAGAGGCCATACAAGCCCACGTCCGACTACACCACCCTCCCTCATGGCTGTAGAATTGCAGGATAGCTCGTGAAGTAGAACATGTGTTAGCGGGCCAGTCCAATCGCCCAAATTTCACTGCCAAGGGTCCACCCCCACAAGCTCACAGCACTACCCAAACACTCAAAGTTCAAAAGGTGTCACCTGCAGAAATGGAAGAAAGAAGAAAGCAGGGATTATGTTACTACTGTGATGAAAAATACTCCCCGGGGCATAAATGCAAGGAGCCCAAATTTTTTCAAATTGATGCTAATGTTCACAGCTCATCGGAGGAAGCCCCACCACTTGAGGAACCAAAGGAGGAAGAAGAGGACAACTAGAAGGACAATGTACCTGAAGAACCAGTTATTTCGATTCATGCTTTGGAAAGGATTTCTTCACCTCAAACTCTCAAAATCAGAGGTTTTATTAAGCATCACCCTGTAGTTGTCTTGATTGATAGTGGAATTACACATAATTTTATCCATCAAAGGGTCGCGAAAGTAGTACATTGTTTTGTATGAGCAATTTCTAACTTCTAAGTCCAAATTGCTGATGGGGGAACAACGAAATGTGAAGGCCGCTGTGAAAATGTCAAACTTCAAATGGGGGATTATCAGTTAAACACCCACATGTTTTCCATACACATGGGAGGGTACGACATTGTCCTAGTTGCTGAATGGCTTCGCACACTTGGCCCAATCACAATAGATTTCCAGGAGTTATATATGAGCTTTAAGCAGAACAACCACACACATACCCTCCGCGGACTCCAGGCGGGAGCTCCCTCTATCATCAGCTCACATCGGATGGAAATATTGTTAAAAAAGAGCCATCATGGAGTTATAGCTCAATTTAATGCCATCCAGGCCTTCGAATCCAATTCTCTTCCGATTCATCCTAAGATGCAATAGATCTTAAATAACCATCTGCCAGTCTTTGACAAGCCTCATGAGCTTCCACCCTCGAGAGGGGAACATGATCATAGCATCACTTTTGTCCCAGGGGACCAACCACCAAATGTGCGCCCATATAGATATCCGTTCGCCCAAAAGAATGAAATAGAAAAAATAATCAAGGAACTTTTGGAAGCAGGTGTCATTCTTCCCAGCATTAGTCCTTATTCATCACCGATGGTCATGGTGCTCAAGAAAGATGGGGAATGGCGTATGTGTCCAGACTTCATGGCCCTCAATAAATTGATAGTCAAAGATAAGTTTCCCATCCCAGTTGTTGATGATTTTCTGGATGAACTAAATGGGGCTCAATTTTTCACTAAGCTTGATCTTCGCTCAGGCTACCACCAAATTCGCATGAAAGAAGTCGACATTCCAAACACTGCTTTCAGAACTCATGAAGGCCATTATGAGTTCCTAGTCATGCCATTCGGTCATTGTAATTCCCCATCTATTTTTCAGAGCCTTGTGAACCACTTGCTCAAACCATATCTCAGAAAATGTGTCCTTGTTTTCTTAGATGACATGCTCATCTTCAGTCGCACTTGGGCTGCACATCTTCAGCATGTAGATCTGCTCTTGCAACTGCTCCGCGAGCATAAATTATTTGTTAAGATGTCCAAGTGTTCTTTTGGCATGGAAGAAGTTGAGTATTTGGGCCACATTGTGGGGCGTGAACGTGTCAGGGTGGAACCCAAAAAGATCCAGGCAATGAAAGATTGGCCTCAACCTAAGACCTTAAAGAGCTTGAGAGGATTTTTGGGTCTCACGGGCTACTATCGAAAATTTGTCCACAATTACGGTCACATTGTGAGGCCCCTCACTCAACTCTTAAAAAAAAATCATTCCTTTGGAATGATGAAGCACAACAGGCCTTTACAGCTCTAAAAAATGCCATGTGTTCTACCCAGTCTTAGCACTACTCAAGTTCACCAAATCGTTTGTCATTGAATATGATGCTTTGGCTACAAGTATTAGGGAGGTCTTAATGCAGGAAGGTCGACCCTTGGCTTTCACAATCCAACAACTAAGTGGGAAGAATCTAGGACAATCTACCTATTAGAAGGAGATGATGGCCATCTTACATGTAGTAGACACCTGGCGACCTTACTTATTAGGGCGATGCTTTCAAATCCGCACAGACCATCAAAGCCTTAAATATTTTTTGGAGCAATGTCTATCCTCACCACAAAAAGATATAAATGGCTCGCCAAAATGCTGGGATATGATTATAAGATAATTTACAAGAAAGGGTACGAAAATATTGTAGCATATGCATTATCTTACCAATTTGAGGAGGAAAGTACCCCGCTCGCAATTTCCATTCCCATTCCAGAATGGATTGAAGAGGCTTGAAGGGAATGGTTTTCACATCCCTATCTCTCCCAACTCATTACTCAATTGTAGGCGGATCCAAATTCCACCGAGGGCTACTCGTGGTAGGATGAGATTCTTCGCTACAAGGACATATTCATAATATCACCAACATCCACCCTCAAAAGACGCATTTTGGTGGAGTTGCACTCATCCCCCACTACAGGACATTCAAGCTTTTAGAAGATGTATGCTCGCACTTGAAGATCATTTTTTTGGACAGGCATGAAAAAGGACATTCTTACTATTGTAGTGCAATGGGATGTCTGTCAACACCAAAAAGGAGAGACAGTCAAAGCACTAGGTACATTACAACCATTGCCCATCCCGACATCAATATGGATGGAGGTTTCTATGGATTTCATTATAGGTCTTCCAAAGTTAGGAAACAAGTCAGTCATCATGGTGGTTGTGGACAAGCTTTCTAAGTATGCTCATTTTTTCACCCTACCCCACCCTTTTACACTAACTTTGGTCGCTCAATCTTTCATGGATCAGATCTTCAAATTGCATGGCATGCCCACTTCCATTGTGTCTAATCGTGACTCAGTCTTCACTAGTAATTTTTGGCAGGAACTCTTCTGGCTATAAGGTACCTAACTAAAACTCAATACTTCCTATCATCCACAAACTGATGGTCAAACTGAAGCAATCAAAAAATGTCTGGAAACCTACCTAAGGTGTTTCACTTCAGAAAAGCAACATCTCTGGGTACAGTGGTTACCTCTAGCTAAATGGTTGTATAACACCAACTATCATGCCACCACCAAAATGACTCCATATGAAGCAGTTTATGGTCGACTCCCTCCTTCCCCTACTTCTTATATCAAGGGGTGCTCAAAGGTACAAGAAGTGGATCAACTCCTATAGAACCGCACAACCATGCTCACCCATCTTAGGGAGAATCTTCATCAAGCTCAAAGCCGCATGAAGCAACAGGTAGATCAACATTCCTTAGAATGCCAATTTCAAGAAAGGGATTAGGTATTTTTGAGGCTACAACCATATAAGAAAACATCACTCAAAGACAAGGGTTGTCAAAAACTATCTCCAAAATTCTACGGACCATATCAAGTACTTCAACGCATTGGAAAAGTGGCCTACGAGCTAGTTTTTCCACCCACTACAAAAATCCATCCAGTTTTCCATGTCTCATGCCTCAAGAAAGTGATTGGGAAAAATTGCAGAATTCAAACTAGCCTACCTAAAATGGATGAAGAAGGGTCAATCTGGCTCCAACTTGAACAGGTTCTGGACACAGGAGAATGGCACCTGCGTGGCCACGTGATCAAGGAAGTCCCCATCAAGTGGAAAGACATCTCTCCAGAAGATGCAACCTGGGAACCAACCACTATTCTTTAGCAGTTTCTACAGCTTCAACCTTGAGGACAAGGTTATTCTTATGGGGGAGGGCATGCTAGGGTCCCACCCTAACCCCTTGATTTATGTAATAGTATCGAGTCATAGTTATAGTTAAGTAAAGAGTCAATAAAGCCCATATTAATAATTTTAAGTGGTTAACCCGCATTTAATGACGGGACCACAATTAGTTGCAAATGGGCCATGGTATTAGATAGATGGTATTAATAAGAACCATGGTATTGCCCCATGGTATTGCATGTATGAATCCTATATAAAGGATAGAGACTCCCTGTGAGGAGCATGGTGTCTTATTTTGTAATCGAGCTCAACTCTATTGGAGGTTGCCCGCTCGAAGAGGCAAGTGAACATTACTTTCTGAATAATAAAATACTTGTTGTTATTGCTCTTGTTCTATGTTCTGGGTATATTTCTTCGCATATTTGGTATTCTCGTATCGTCTTGCAAGTTAAGAGCATAACGGGTGTTTCGGAGCGGGAGTAATAAGGTGTAAAGTGATACATTGCGATCACTGATAGCGATATGTGATATCGCATCAGATCTCTATCCAAGAGAAAGCACCAATACTGCAAGCCTTTTGACTACAGATTGCGATAGGGTGACTTGATTTGGACCGTCGGATCTCATAGCTCCAGATCAACGGTCAGCAACGCTTGGTGCCTTGAATTCTGTGTACGATAGGCACACCAATACAAATGGTAAAGATTAATGTTTTTGTGGGTTTTTCCAATGTATTTCGTAAAAGGGCTAAATATCGAGTTATAGTGTAAAAGGGGATCACAGGGTGATTGTGGGAAATATTGATCCAAAACTCTTTTATTATTGCACCATTGTTTCCGTCTGCACCATTTTTTGGTATCAGAGCAAAAGAGGGGGTTGTTACAGCGAAAAGGCCGCTAAGGAGAGGTATTGGTTGAGGAAGACTTGAGGAAAATGCAGTACTACTGGAAGAGGTACGGAGTTGCATGCGAGAATGGAGATGATTGAGACAACCCAGAGAATAGCACCTGATGAGGGAGATGAGAGCTCCTCAAAAGAATATTTTGAAGAGGAACAAGAGGAAGACAATGAAACTGCTAAAGTCATCAAGATGATGGCGAAAGTCAGAGGAAAGCCTGATGTGGAGATCCATATGTATGAAGGAAGTCTGAACGTAGAGGAAGTAATGGATTGGATAAAGTGCTTAGATTAGTACTTTGATTATGAAGAGATTGAAGGGATGAAGATGGTGAAATTTTCAGTCACTAGATTGAAGGTTCATGCGGCTATTTGGTGGGGCGAGGTACAGACATCAAGAATGAGGAAAGGGAAATCCAAGATCAAGCAATGGGACAAAATGGTAAGGAAAATGAAAGCCAAGTTTTTGACTAAAGACTAACATTTGAATCTTTTTAAGAAATTTAAAAATTTAAAGCAAAAAGAGATGTCCGTTAAGGAGTATACAGAAGAATTTTATAGATTAAGCATTAGGTCTGGACATGTTGAAGATGACATAGAAGAAGTAGCTATATATATTAATGGATTAAAGTATGAGATACAAGATGAGATTAGCTTATTAAGTTTGAAAACGATTGAGGATGCCTATCAAGCAAGCTTGAAGGCAGAGGAGTAGATCTTGAGGAAGTAGAGTCAAAGAAACAGAAGAAGAAGCTCGGTGAGAGGTAGAGGAGCTAGCAGATACAGAGGACCACAACATCAACATGAAGTAGGAAGTTCGAGTAGCAGATCACCACAAAGGGGTGAAGCTAACAGAGGAAGATTCAGGCCCAAAGGAAGAGGGCGAGGAAGAGATGTTCAGTGCTATACCTATGGAGAGTGGGGACATATGTCATGGGACTATCCTCATAATAAACCAGTGAGTGAGAGGAATTCAAATGTTGCTGAGGCAAAGCAAGAACCACCTTGAATTGTGGAGAAAGAAGAATCCCTTGAAGAAGGTGAATCATGATTATTAAGAAGAAATTTGCTTAGAGCAAAGAAGGAGACTAGAGAACCTGTGCAGAGGAAAACCTTCTTCAGAATCACCAGTAAATCAAAAGGCAAGTGTTGTAAGGTAATCATAGAGAGTGGAGGCACTGAAAATATTGTGTCCACAGAGATGGTGGATAAGCTTGGTTTAGCGAAGACAGTACATCCTGCACCCTACATAGTGTCTTGGTTGCAGAAGGGCCATCAAGTCATTGTGACATAATAGTGCAATGTTGAGATGCAAATAGGTTCATATAAAGATATGATTTTATGTGATGAAATGCCCATGGACGTATGTCATATATTATTGGGGAGAAGAAACACCTATACCATAGAGAAATATGGAATGAAGCAAAAGTTGTTGCCATTGAAGGATGATGCTGATAAAGGAATGCCTGGAATAGCATTATGTTGATAAGCGAGAAAGAATTGCTACAGGAGGTAGTGGAAAGTGAGGAGCTGCATTTTACTATCGTGGGAATGCCAAAGGTAATCTTAACCTCCGCAAATTTGGATGATCTTCCTGAAGGAGTTAAAGTTTTATTGGATGAATTTGCTGATATCATTGTGGATGAATTACTGGATACCTTACCACTGATTAGAAGTATTATCCATCACATCAATTTAATACAAGGGGCAAGCTTAGCAAATAAAGTTGCTTATAGGCTAACTCCTCAGGAAAACACAGAGGTTGTAAGGAAAGTACAGGAGCTGATGGAGAAGGGGCTAATTAGAGAAAGTATGAGCCTATGTGTTGTACCGACAGTACTCAGTCTGAAGAAAGGAGGAGAATGGCACATGTGCATAGATTCCAGAGCTATCAACAAGATCACGATAAGGTACAGATTTCCATTTCCACGCATGGAAGATTTAATGGACTGTTTAAGTGGATCCAAATACTTTACTAAGATATATTTGAATAGTGGGTATCATCAGATAAGGATTCAGGAAGGCGATGAATGGAAAACTACCTTCAAAAAAAATAGTGGACTGTATGAGTGGTTAGTAATGCCTTTTGGGCTCACTAATGCACCCAACATGTTCATGAGGCTAATGAACGGAGTCTTGAAGGAGTATGCAGGTAAATATGTCATAGTTTACCTTGATGATATTCTAATTTTTAGCAAAAGTAAAGAGGAGAATTTAGAACATCTTAAGTTAGTCTTGAGAACTCTGCAGAAAGAGAAACTACTAATAAATTTAAAGAAGTGTAGTTTCATGAAGGAAGAGTTGGTGTACTTGGGATTTTTAGTTTCTAAAGAAGGCTTGAAGATGGATCTGGAGAAGGTTCAAGAAATTTGGAACTGGCCTACTCCCAGAAGTATGTTTGAGGTAAGAAGCTTCCATGGACTTGCAAGTTTTTACAGAAAGTTTATAAGAGGTTTTATTCAAGTTTGTGCACCGATCCTTGAGACAACTGAGGAGATCAATCAGCCATTTCGATGGACAGAAGCAGCAGAAAGAAACTTTAATTTTCTGAAGAAGAAGATAACAGAGGAGCCAATTTTAGCATTTCCTAATTTTGAGAAAGTCTTTCAAGTAGAAATAGATGCAAGTGGGGTAGACGTTGGTGCAGTTCTAAGTGAAGAGAAAATGCCAATAGCATATTTCAGTGAGAAATTGAATGATGCAAAGAAGA
>APFE030570475.1:0-24762 GCA_000404065.3 Pinus taeda
TGGCATGATCCAGATTAGAATTTTGGACCATCCATCAAAATTCAATAGACATGAAGGCATGTACACACCTTGCCTTTCCTTGGAAATATGGGATCTTTGAATCAGCAAAGCAGAGCATATTTGGCATTTAAATTTGCCCATCATGAAATATGAAACCTATTGGTATAGGTATCCAACAGGGCGTGCAATAAAAAAATAAGCTCAAAGAAATTAAGTACAAAGATTCGAAAAGAGGAGACCCTTTATACCAAGTTTGAGTGAACTTAGTGTGTAATGAATGCCTGTGCAAGTGAAATTGTGAGCATATAATGTGTGAATTGCAATGATGTGAATATGCTGTGATCTTTTACAATTCCCAAAATTACACTATGTTATGCTTGTTCTTTGTAAGAAAAAAAATGATGTGTGGATAATGGGCCACTTACTTCTTTTCTAATTATGCTATGCGAACATATAGCTAGATGAAAAATTAGTGCTTTGAGAAAAAATTTAGATAACCCCACAGGTTTTCCACAAGGGTGCAAGGGGGGTAGAGCCTACTTTGTTTATTTTCTAACACCAACTCCTAGTCCCAAAGTAAATAAATGAAATAAAAGCTCTGGCTCAACAAAACAAGTAAAAAAGATGTCTGGATTTAGGGCCACTTACTTTCTTCCTAGTTATATGTGATGTGAATTGGAATGAAAAAACAAGTAAAAAGACATGTGGATTAGGGCCAATTACTTTCCTGCTGGTTAAACTATGTTTGAATGCAAAATTTCAAAGTAAAAGATAAGCAATTGCTCTACTTATAGTGGTTAGTAAAAAAAATTAAAATCCTATCTTAATTGTAAAAAATGCAAGGGTGCAGACAAGTCACTAAAGGCTACCACAACACTTTGGAAAAGGAAATTATAATGAATTTTTTGATTCTTTGTGTGTCTCACGAGTTATTTTCTTCATAGTTGTGAGACTCGTGTGTCTGTCTCTGCAAAAAGCTGTGAGGCTGGCTCAAAAAAATAAAAATGGATACTTTTCGACTGTGAACAAGTCCAATGGTGTTGAAAATTGTAACTAAGTTCAGTCTTTATAATGACATGTAATTATGAATTTATGTAATGAGATGTAAAGAAAAAAAATTATTGTATTGCTTGCGTCATGGGTTTCATGAGCAAGAGATTTTATTTTTGAATGAAGACTCCCATTGAGAGCCTTTAGGAATTATTTGTCATCTAGTCATAAAAGGATAGAGTTATTGTCATGTAATGAAGTCATGTTACACTTTGTAAAAGGTCAAAATTGTCTATGTAAAGTATCCTTCAAGACCTTGTCACTTATCCTCTTCAAGTTAGCCTACAACGATGAAATAACTTGCTAGAAGAAGTCAATCTAACTACTTGTGATCATGTTGACGTAAAGGACATGAGGAAAGGTGTATATATAGCCACACTCAACCTCACTTAGAGGCAAGAAACTCGAAAAGCTATTTGATCAAGAAGAAGTGCGAAGGAGAGCCTAGCAACAAAAGTGTGCAGAAAGATAGCGAAGGGGGTTTCTTCTGGGTATAACGAAGGAGACTTTCTTCTGGGGATTGCGAAAGAAGGATTCTTTGGGGTCATCGAAGAAAGAGTTCTTCTGGAATACTTATTCTGGGTGACTGAGATAGAGATCAAGGCTAGAGACCAAGATTCTCTAGGAGAGGCCAAGAAGAAGCAATGTGAAGGATAAAGAGCGAGTTTCTCTAGAAGGAGCTGAGGAGAGCAGTTCGAGATCAAGATGAAAGTCAAGAAAGGGAAGAGGCAGAGCATCAAGGTTAGTGACAAGGTTGGGAGGATACTAGAGTCAAGGGTCTTTGTCATGGTCTTGGTACTCATCAATTGAAGATCTAGAAGAAGAATTTTGATCGGGTTTTCCTCTCAAGAGGTGAGAGGTCTTGGCCCTAGCTGACAAGCCTATATACTATGTCACTTGTCTTTTATTTTTCATATTGGTAATTATATTGATGAAAAGAACACAATAATAACATAACAAAGAAAAAACTATAAGCTAAGAAGAAAAAGTATATCACAAGCAATTATCAAGAAGAGAAATCTTTTAACTATTCATACCTTAGATTTCTCAACAAATGGAGATCTGCACAGGTTCAAAGAAATAATGTGATGGAAACACAATGGAAAAAGAGAGAGGAAAGACCTACAAAACAACCATTTAGATCAAAAAAGACAAGCAAGTGGACACACCATTTTGTATGGTGTGTTTGGTTCCTTACAAGTTCCAAAAACACCTTCCTTGCAACTAGTTGTTTCCTACAAGGATATATACAAACAAATGTATGGTGTTAGTGATCAGACATGGATTAACGAAACATTGAATGGAATGAAAACAAAGAAGCATAAAAAAATCTCCACAATGGTGGAATTCTCCTCACAATGGTATGTGATTGCTTTGGAGCAATTTTGGCAGCATAACAATGAACAACTACTTCTTTTTGGATCTCCATGCACTTGCATTTATAGAAATTTTGAACACTCCTTCCCTCTGTCTCATGAATGAGGTTGTTTGCCTCACAAATGGATGAGAGCTACCATCCTCTTGCCATTAAGGCTTGAATAGTTAGCCCATCATGTCAAGGGATTGAGTGTTTTTCAAGCAAGTTCACATCTTGAGGTGCTAACTTGACTTTTAATGACCCTTGTGGCTATTGAAGGAAAAACCATGATGTAGTGAATTTCTATCTTTTTAGCACTCTTGAGGGTTTTTCTTTTTAAGTCAACTTTAGGAAAGCTTTTGATTTTTTCCTTTCATAATGCTTCTAGTTGAAAATGCAGCCTCTGTACATGCCGATCACTTTGAATGTCTTATGCTATTTACAAATGAGTGCACCATTTTCTCATAATAACAAAATTAAAAGCTCAATAATAATAAAAAATTATTCAATTATCATTCATACATTATTGTAAGAGTCCTCTGCATGGAATGAAAGAGACTTTTTTTTGACATAAGTTTTGTTTAAAAATAAAATAACAACTAATAGATGAGATCCACATGTTTCTTATCTCATTTGCTAACAATTAACAAATAATGTGAGAATAATGAACACACTAAGAGGGCAAGGAGGGAGAGGGGGTAGGTGTGAATCAATGTATCAACAAATTATGTCAAATTAAACAATTTTATAATTTGTTCATAACGAAAGGCATGATAAAGCAATAATGAACATCATCATCTTATCAACACAAGAAGACACCATATGTACATGGAAACCCTTGCAGGGGAAAACCACAAATTCTTTTTATTTTCTTCAATCTTGATTACATCAATTTGCAAGTACTAACCTCCAAAATAAATTTTCAGGAACCAACCTACAGGAGGCTCCAACCCACAAAATAGATTTGCAGGTACCAACCTATTGCATGATACAACCTGATTGTGGCACCAACTTCGATGATATGCAAGCACCGACTTGTGATATGCTCCAACTTGATTGAGACACCGACCTCAATGATGTGCAAACACGGACTTGTGATAAGCTCCAACCTGATTGAGGCACCCACCTCCTTCTTCAAATTGTAGTGGACCGCTTTTCATAATATTTCAAATCATATCCACAAGCATCAATAACAATATCCTAAAATCTGTTCATATCAGTGTCATCACTTTCTGTCCAACAATCTGCACCAATAACATCTTCAATTCTTTATCTGATCATATACACAAAAGTTGCTCATGAGCCTAGAATATACCAACATGAGAAATATATCTTTTTGACATCAAAGATGTGTCCTCATAACTCCTCACAATGACCTTGTTTGATCACAAAAGTATTGCACCCATTTCCTCTTTTTCAATGTTTTTGGACATTAAGAACACCCTAAAACTTAATAAAAAATTAATGAGATCACAAAATGCACTTTTCAGGCAGTCAATAGAATGTGTAGTTCCAATTCTACAAATTGCAATTTTACAGGTGAGGCAAAGGTACTTTCTAACATGACTATAGCCCCATTAAAAATAAAAAATTGGTTATTCTGATATTTTTTGACCTCGTGACTTTTGCAACACTAATTGAGCCAAACCACCAATCCACTTATGTGAAGTGTCATGAAAAACAATGAATCCAAAGCCCTTGGATCAATGTCCAACAATGCCTTACTGATGGTGTCTAAATAATAAGTGTTCAAGCTTAATCATATTTGTCTTGGACAGAAATCAACCTCGTAACCAAATATGCGAACAATGCCTTTGGGCCTTAGATGCAACCAATATGCCAATAATGCCTTCGGGCCTTAGACAAAAACAATATGCCAATAGTGCCTTCAGGCCTCAAATTGTAACAAATTGCCAACAATACCTTTGAACCTTAGACCTTAGACGTAACTGAAATGAAAATATTGCTTGTGGGCCTTCAACATAACCGATATAGCAACTGAGCCTTTGGGGCTTCGACTCAAAAAATATGCCAATGATGCAAGCATGCCTTCGTGCCTTCAACTCAACAAATATGCTAATAATGCAATAGTGCCTTCAGTCTTTCGATTCAATACATATGCCAACAATGAAATAGTGCCTTCGGGCATTCAACTCAATACATATGCCAACAGTGCAATAGTGCTTTTGGGCCTTTGACTCAATAAATATGCCAACAGTGTAACAGTTCCTCTAGGCCTCACAAATCAATAGATATGCCTTTGGGGCTCATGACTCAACAAATATACCAATAGTGTCAATAGTGCCTTGGGTCTCACAACTCAACAATTATGTCAATAAGGCCTTCAAAGAAATCAACATGCCAATTGTGCCTTTGGGCTAGAAACGCAACATATATGCCACTCATGCTGATATTGCCTTCAAGCCTCACAACTCAACAACTATGTTAACATAGCCTTCGAAGAAATCAATATATCAATTGTGCCTTTGGACCTTTTGTACAACAAATATGCCAACCACGCCAATAGTTCCTTTGGTCCTCACAACTCAACAATGCCATTGGGCCTTGAAACTAACAGTGCTTTCGGGCCACGACGTAACCAAAACAAAAATGTCATCAGGCCATAGTGCAACCAATACAACAATGCCTTCGGGCTGTAGTGCAACCAATACAAGAACGCCTTTGAGTCATAATGTAACTTATGTGCTAAAAAAGAAATTGGGCTGAATACGTAGATCCAACCATATGTCAATAGAGAAACTAATATGCCAACTGTCCCATAGACATAAGCAATGTGTCAAGAGTTCCTTTGGGCCTCGCCTTTACCTATAGATTAAACGTTGAATGCACACTACTTTTGTAGGACTCAGGCACACATTTATATATGAGTGGGAGCCTCCCCAGGTCGACATAAATTTGATAAATTCGAGTTAGCATAAGATTAATTTTTGGCGCTAAAACCCCCATGTGACCATACAATGTAACATAGACCTAAGGGTCCATAGTCAAACTCATGCTAACATCGACATGAAATCACGATTGCCACGTGGCACTCTTTGAGTGGTGTCATGTGTCACCTAGATTCTGCCCTATTTTCCAACCAAATTTTCACCATGTGTCACCTTTTCATGCTACCACTTCATGGCCATGTCATCATGTCCACTCTTATGCTGTCACCTGTCAAAGTGTTGCCACCTCATCTTGTCTACATCATCATCATCATGCTGCCATGTGTCCAATGTTTTAAAAACCTGAACCGGTCCACCTAATGAACTGAGTTTCGAATTGGGACTAGTAAGGTCTAATCGATTTGGTTTTAAAAAAATACATTGAATAATTAATTTTTAATGAAAAAAACTATTTTTAAGATTTAAAACCATGATTCCAAGGCAATAGAGACAAAATATGCAAAGTTTGCTCATTTATATACCATGTAAAGGTGAATATATCAAAATGGTACCAAGTGCAATACATATCATCAACAAAATTCATAAGCAATGACGCTCTAAATGGCCTATAAAGTCCAAAAAAAATGCTACAAGCTATGAGGCCATTGGCCTACTACAAGACTACAAGTGTATACTCTAGACTCTAGAGTCTACACATGATCAATCATCAAATTCATCACCACTACTAGACACATGATCATCATCATTAACAAGATCTACATAGACATCATCTGGATCAAAGTCTAAGGATGCCTCAACCTCATTTGCAACCTCAGTAGCAATGCCACCAATAACGATAGAAGTGGACCTAATGGAAGCACGAGTTGGTCGACCTGCACGATTAGTGCCTTCCATTGGTTGTTTTCCTTTCCTTGATGCGACTACTGATCCTGGTTTTAATGGCACCACCAATCTGCTTCATCAGCCTCTAATGCCATGTCAATATCAAAATCAGCATCAAACACAGGATCTTCAATCTCCTCCACCCATTCTAATGTTGGATCAATATTGTCCAACACAATGGGATCTAGATCAGGTGTTTTGTTCATCATTTGGTTCTTCAGTCGAAGGTTGTATTGCACGAAGAAAATATCATTTAACCATTTTTGTTCCAAACAATTTCTCTTCTTCATGTGTATGTGCTAAAAAAAAGACCAATTGCGCTCACAACCTGAAGCACTGCAAGTTTGGTTGAGGACTCTAATTGCAAACTTTTGGAACTGAGGACACTGGATGCCAAATGACTCCCACCAATGCGCTGCAAAGAAAAATACATTAATTAGTAACTTAATTCATTTCATTACTTATTTATAAATTACAAGTATTTATATAATTTGAATTGGAAATTTGTAAACAATTTAACTTGAAAAGAAAAACAAATTGGAAATTGGAATTGTTTACCAGGTTGATCCACATGTCTTGCCATATTTTCCAAGTTTTTGCCAAAGGTACCAACTTCCATACTGAAAAGAGTAAATTGTCTATGTATTTCCAACTGGTCTGCGTGGCTAGGGACCATGCGATCCAAGCAATCAATCAATCCAGCTTTGACCTCCCCATCTTGTAGATCTCTTAGCCGAGCTTTATAATGATACCTTGGGTTCAAAAAATACCCAACTGCATGTATAGGATAATGGAGTTGATTGTCCCATCTGTTATCAATGATCTCCCATATACGACCATATTTAGCTAACTTGTCCTTGTAAGCTACCCGTATTTGCTCCTTTACCTAATCGACCAATTTTTCCCCTTCCGCCATCCTTAGCACTAATAAGGGGCTTGGTAATTTTCCCAAGCTCTGCAAACCTTTTCCAAAAATAATTGTCAAACAATTTATTTTTGGTGTCTTTACCATCTTGTCTACGAGCCCATCGAGATTCAATCCAATCATCAGAAGAAAACATTTTCTACAGGTTTTTATGTTGAACATTGAGACATTGCAACATGAGGAAGTGAGTTGCAAATCTCGTAATTGCAGGCCTAACAAGCTCTTTTCCCCCAGTGTTTTTTCTCATTAGGTTCAATACCATGAGTGGTTGTAAATGTATTTTGTAATGCACTTGGTATGCTCTACAATGTTTTTTTGCCCACTCCAAACTATCATCTTGACTCAAATAGTCAAATGATGAATTTTCAAGTGAAAATCCTTACCAGGAAATGTAAACTAGCTTCCTTAGCCTCCTCTTGAAGATGCCAAATCCACTGACAACTCCAAACTATCTCCAAAATAGCTCCAAACCTCCAATATGACTACTCCAACAAAAACTCAACACTCTCCAAACTCCCAATCAAACTCACAAATACTCCAAATGATATGTGTGAGACAAATGAGAGGGATAATGGCCTTTTAAAGGCATGGAGAAGGTGTTTTTGGAGGGAAAGAACCCTTACGTTCCCTCCAAAACACCCTACAAAATTGGAAAACAACACTGCAACCATGGCAACTAACTGACCGGTTTAGGACAAAACTGGCCGATTAGGATTGATTTGTCCCCTTTTTGGGCGTAATGAAGGGTTGAACCAAAGTTTTCTGTTAGTTTGACCCGATGGGCTAGCTAACTGGCCGGTTTGACCAGTTATCAGTTCAAACAGACCGGTTTTTAAAACATTGCATGTGCGAATCACTATGCGATTGGTCCATTGACATGATTGTGCATCACATCTATGTGGCAGTGGGGGATGACCTTTGTTAAAGCTCATGCAAGTGTGCTCACAATTTGCTGCTCATCAAACTGTAGTTCATTTTTGATCATCAGATCTACCCAAAGTTGTGTGAACTTTAATATTTTAAACACCATGCAAATTGGGGGACAACCACTGTCGATTGCCCAAGGAAACATAGATCCGCTTTTTAACTTGCTTGATCTTTAATGAATTTTATGTTTGACCCCTTTTCACCCTTATCTCCAATGTAAACTTTCAAACTGACATATCTTCTCATTTGGGAAGAGTTTGGCCAAGTGTGATATACCATTGTAAAGGTCTCAGAGAGGACTCTCTCTCTCTCTCTCTCTCTCTCTCTCTCTCTCTCTCTCCTCTCTTCTCTCTCTCTCTATTATATATATATATATATATATATATATATATAGATGGACTTGAACATCACATCATCGCCAAAAACTCAATAAACTATGTGATCTTTCAAGTCATCGACTCTTATTATACTCCATAATCTTCTTCCTTAGGCTTACCCTCTTACATCAATGAAATTTATCATTATGGACTTGAACATCACATCATCGCCAAAAACTCAATAAACTATGTGATCTTTCAAGTCATCGACTCTTATTATACTCCATAATCTTCTTCCTTAGGCTTACCCTCTTACAACAATGAAATTTTTCATTGTCAATGACAATAGTATGTCCAAAAATTTGTCATTAATGACAACGCCACCAAACATTGATGGTCATTGATGGCAACAGAGTAAACTTCCCCTGTTAGGGTACTAGTCCAGTGTCTGCTTTCTCTCCTCAATGAACTAAACTCTCCCTATCAAGCCATTGATGTAAAATATGCTCTCTCCCCCTTTGATACGGGCCCAAAATCTTCTTTCTTATTCAATGTATTCCTTATCTCCCCCTTTGACATCAATGGGAAAGGGACCCACTAAAGATGGTTGCTTACCAATGCTAAATAACTATTCTTTTACTTTTTTGTGGACTTTTTCTTCCTGTGAATGAATTCTCCCCCCATGAATATGGTCCTTGTTTTGACAATAAATTTCTTTTAGTGAATTCTTCCTACACAATCTTGTTGTCATACTATAGACATATTCCCCTTGTGAAGGAAATCCTTGTATTTTACATCCGAGATATCCCCTTTAAGTAATCATCAAATCACTTGCAAGAATCTCTGATCCACTACCAATATCCATTTCTGAATTGCTTGACTTCCTTGGACTACTTATTTTCTCCTTTCGATAGTTTCTCCTTCATGCACGACTCTCCTTCTTTTTGCAAATGCATCTATCCTACATAATCTTTGCTTCTTCAAGTTTCTATTCTAATCATATATATGCTTGAAGAAGCTTTCACTAGTGGGTTCAATCTATCCTTGTTTTTTCCTGTTTCATTTTCCATGCCTTGGTGTTTATTCTTGAGTTAGCGAGAGACCTTCTCCCTCGAACAATCTCAAATTGATCCTACAATCATGTGCTATTTCGTTGTGGCAGGTGAAATATTCTACATTGTGCTTGGACATTGGAAGGAATGGCCCATATGACCTATTGCTATAAAATTTTCCTATATATCTATTCTTGGAAGCCGTATAATATCTATTTCTGACATAATCATAGGTCTTGCAATCCCTTGATTTATGTCCAAATCTTGTACATTAGAAACATGGCAATTTTTTTTTGATACATAGCTAGATGAAGTTGTCTAGTTGAAATAATTCTTCTAAAGTTGTTTGTTGGAAGAGTTTCATCTCTATGTTGATCTTTGACTCCTCTATTTCTTGTAGATCCTCTGAGAAGATTTCTTGTTATGGCGGGCCTCATACTTTCATCCTGGTTTCTTTCCTTACTTAGGCTAGATGTACCTTGCTGATTCCTAGTGCCTTTCTGAGTGTCATTTGATATGTTGAAGTGAATGTGCTTGGGTTGATCCATCACTTGCTTAAAATCTTCAATTAGGTTGCTGGTGGATCCAATGAATGTATGCACATATGTCTTAAGCTGTTCTCCATTGATGCTCTTAAGGGATCTTCATCTTTGTATAGCCCACACTCTTCCAGATAATCAAGACCAATTTTGATGAGGGGAAATCTTTGAATGCTGAGGATGTGATATAATGACTCAGACCCTTTTAGGAGTTTCAAGTTTCGATTGAGTTGATCTAACTCTCCTCTTAAAAGCACAACTTCTTCTTTCAATTTTTCACAAAGCTCTTCCTTTTTTCTTAGTTCTTCTAACAAAAATTCCTTTATCCTCTTAGTTTATTCTAGTTCAATTTTGAGAGAGATGATGGAATTTGCATCACGATTTCTATCTTGAAATTATTCCAGTTGTTGTTACAGTTGAACTACCATCTTTCTTAGAGATTTTATTTCTTTCAAGGCATTGATGGGTTCTCCTTCAAGATTGACTTATGCTTTCTTCTTCTTAAGCTATGCACAATATTTCTCCTCTTTCATTATCAGACATGCTTCCATTGCCTTTGTAATCACTGTCTTCTTTGGAGTAGAAGCTTTTCTTTTTGATATTTTGTATTTTCTTATAATCATTAGATTTGTACTTCATCATTACTATCATTCATTCTTGCAAAAGGACATTTAGAATCATAGTGTCATATTCTTCCACATACAAAACATTTTAATGGAAGCTTACCTTTGAAATTTCTAGTACCCTTCAGATCTATGACAATTTGGCTTCTTCTTCATCTGATTCATGACTAGAGTCTTCTTGAGTCTCGTGCTTCCTTCCTTCCTTGGCTGCTTTGAGTATTGGTTCTCTGGTTCCTAATTTGTCCTTTTCGGCCCTTGTTCATATGCAATAAGAATTCAATGAAGGATATCCATGCTCAAATTTTACATGTTAGATAACTCTTCAATGGATGATACATTAGGATTAAACCATGAAGGATACGATCTCAGTATTTTCTGAACAATGTGAGCTTCCTTGACTTCTTCATTGAGACCTATGATAGAGTTGACAATATTGTCTAGTCGTAGGAAATATGAAGCAATATTTTCATCTTCTTCCATTTTTAAACTTTCAAACAGACCTCTGTAAGTTTGGAACTCTGCTTCCTTCACTTTTTTGTCCCCTTCATAAGAATTCTTTAGCTTGTTCCATAGTTCATGGGCTGACTTGCAATGCATTACTTTGACAAATTTAGTATCTGATAAGCCACTCAATATTGCAATTTTGGTGATTGCATTAGATGTATACAAAACTTTACCATGTACATTAGTGGGAGGATTAGTAGGTACTTGATAATTATTCTCAACAATTGCCCAAACCTCAACACCCAAGGACATGATGTAGGTTTCCATTCTTATCTTCTAGAAGGCATACTTTGTTCCATCAAACTGAGGAGGTCTGTCATGGGATTTGATAGAGGCCATCTTCCCTGTGATTGATCTTCTAGGGATTAATTGTTCCTAAAGGAACCAACTTTAATACCAATTTTTAGGTTAATGGACACACTGAGAAGGGGTGTGAATCAATGTATCAACAAATTACGCCAAATTAAACAATTTTATAGTTTGAACGTAACTGAAAACATGATAAAGCAATAATAAGTATGATCATCACATTAGCATAAGAAGACAACAGATGTACGTGGAAACCTTGTGAGAGAAAACCACAAATTATTTTTATCTACTTCAATCTTGATCACATCAATTTGCAAGCACCAACTCCGAAAAATAGATTTGCACGCACCAACCTACTTCAGGGTATAACCTGATTGAGGCACCAACCTCGATGATGTGCAAGCACCAAATTGCGATAGGCTCCATCCTGATTGAGGCATCCACATCCTTCTTCAAATTGTAGTGGATCATTTTTCATAATGTTTCAAACTAGATCCACAAGTATAAATAACAATATCCAACCTTAAATATATTCATATTAGTATCATCACTTTCTGTCCACAAATTTGCTCCAATAACATCTTCAATTCTCGATCTGATCATCTACACAAAACCTTCCCATGATCCCAGACCATACCAACAAGAGAAATCTAGATTTTTGACATAAAAATGCGTCCCCATAACTTCTTATGTCACCCTGTTAGATCATAAACATATTGCATGCATTTCTCCTTTTTCAAAATTGTTAGACATTAAGAACACCAAAAAACATAATAAACAATTAGTCAAGCGAAAAAACGTACTTTTCAGGGTATGTTATATAGAATGCACCATTCTAGTTTTACAAATTGCACTTTTACAGGTGCAACAAAAGGCAATTTCTGGTGCGACTATAGCCCAATCAAAAATAAAATTTTGGTTAGTTGGACAAGACTCAACCTCATGACCTCCATGGCACTCATCGAGAAAAACTATCAATCTACCTATGTGAAGTGTCGTGATAGACAAGGAATCCAAATCCCTTTAATCAATGTCCAATAATTCCTTCCTGATGATGTCTAAAGAATAAGACGTCAGGCTTAATCATTGTCTTGGAATGGACTTGACCTCATAACCAAATATGCCAACATTTCCTTCAGGCCTTAGATTCAATTGATATGCCAACATTTCCCTTAGGCATCAGTTTGTAATAATGTGTCAACAATACCTTTGAACCTCAAACATCAAATGTAACGAAAATGCCAATAGTGCCTACGAACCTCCAACATAACCAATATACCAACTAAGCCTTCAACGCTTCGACTAAATAGATATGCCAATAATTCAACAATGCCTTCTGACCTTTGACTCAACATATATGCTAACAATGCAAAAATGCCTTTGAGCCTTCAAATCAACAAATATGCCAATAGTGCAATACTTCCCTTCGAATTAACATATATGCCAACAATGCAACAATGCCTTTAGGCCTTCAAATCAACAAATATGCCAATAATTCAACAACACCTTTGGACCTTATGACTCTGTTGACATTGTTGGACCGGCCAACATGTTAGGGGATCTCCCCGGTAAGAAGTCCCAACTAGACCTCAAACCATTTGGAGTAGGAGTCCCAACAATGTGTAGTAAAGCTATTCCTTGACTACGATATCGCGTAGAGGTAATCAAGATATCATTGTCGGAAGCAAGTGTGTGACCTTGCAGTGAGTCAAGAGAGATACATGGGGAGGTTTTGACACACAAAAGGGAAAAAGAAGTGCATCCCTTAGAAGCCTGTAATAGTACGCAGTTTGAAAGGAACAAACGAGCTAAATGACATCACAAGCTGGAAAGCAGGATAGTCGACAATCCAAAGTGATGGGTTTAACAAACAACACAACTTTAACAAGATTCATACAATCATATACGAAATTGTTCATACACAAATGCGTAAGTTAAACAACATACATTTCTAAAGTAACCAAAATAGTCGAACTACAATATCAACATATGCATGAAGATGTGTTGGCTATGTTATATTATATAAAAGTGAAAGTTCCATCCATTTATACAACCATGACAGCTAGTAGCCCCAATAGTGGAACGTTACAGTCAGCACTGCCTGCTCCTCCAAAGAGATGTACTAACTCTGCATTGTGGAGAAGCCAAGGCTCATCAAAATACTCTCCAAGCCCTCTCTAAGCAATTCTTAGCAAAATCTTGGCTCTCAAAAGCCTATCTATGAGTTATGAGGTGATATTTATAACAAAGGGTGGGGTGATCCTTGACATTCCCCTTTGTGACTCTTGGACTACCCTCATGGCTCTTTAACTTCATTACATAACCTTTTACATTACATATGAATGTTTGCATCCAACTAATGACACTTGGAATTTCAGTTTACATCATGTTTACAATAATAATACAATTTCCACATATACCCATGTGGGACAAAAATAGGCTTGAGTCATCCAGACAAGACAACACTAAGACTCAGACGATTGTAGAAAGACCAACTCATCAACATCTTCTCTGCGATCCTCGATGACAAAGTGATGCCATGCTTGATAGTGTGCAATAGTGTTCGCATACTCTTTGATGATGTCTTCCTGGAAACACACTCTTGCCCCCATTGCTTCCGGGTATACTGATTTGGAACCTCTATCCAACTTGTCCTGTAACATGTGCAACTTAGTTCGAGCAAGGTTGGACCGATGATGTACATCCGCATGTTATCTGCGCTGACTTGCAAATTTGCGCTGGTGGCCATGAGCATCAACTGATCAAAGTACATGTTGAGCTCCAATCTGACTTGGTTCTTTTCTTTGTCCTCGGTGAGTGTACTAATTGACGGGGTGCCACACTATCTCACCTGAGATCCATACTCCTAAATAACTGTGCGTACGAAGCCTCAGCACTGGTGATGAGCGGCGGGAGTTCTTCATAGTTCCGAACCAGACTCCAGATGCATTCTTTCTCCAACTCTAACTGTGGCTTCATCATCTTGTGCAAGTGAAGCGGGGCTCCTTTATACCTCATTGTCCATGTCTGTACATGATCAACAATGACATGTATAACTGTGAGTGTTCACACTATCTTGGTGCAACGCTTTTGATGACCATTAGATGGACAACTACCTTATGCATGGTAATGAACCTGTCATACAGTCTCTGCGTTATTGGCTCAAGAGCCGATACTTCAACAAGTATCACTTTCTTCGTCTCTGCGCTGGTAGATCTTGTTGATTGTTTCTCTCTCTGCCTGGCTGCTTGCAACTCCTTAGCCATGTGCTCATTTTATGCTATCAATAACTTCACATTCGAGCTCGTGGCTTCGGCATATGCCTTTGTAGCATCGACCAAGGTAGCTGGATGTCTTCATACATCTGACACAATCGCTCGTTCTTCAAAGTGCCCAGGTGATGCATGCTCATCCGAGGTGTGCGCTCTACGTGCTTGTACAACTTTGCGCTATGACTCAACAAAGGCTATGTTGTACACATCTGTTCTCGAATTATCCTCAAGGAAAATGAAATCCCCTTGTTCAGGACTTGCTCTGCTGTTGGAGTTGGTGAAGCCTGTGGGGTGACCTCGGTTGCTTTTGGCATGAGGTTGGTGTCCTGATCCTATTTCGGCTGCTCCATCTCCATGCCCATCTGTTCTACTATTGGTTCATCCTATGGAGGAAGTTCTTGTTCCTGCGGCTCCTCACCCTATTCCTCATTTGCTGTTGGTTTATAGTCTTCAACCTGTATTGGCACGGTTTGCGCTATTTGTGTGCCTTTCACTTCCTCCTATTCCTATTCTTGTTCCTGTTTATGCTGCGCGGCCTTCTCTCTTCTAGACAACTCTTGTTCTTCTTTGAGATTCTGATCTACTTCTTGCAACTTCCTCTCTGCTTCTTCTAGTCTTTAATTCTCCCTCTTTCTTTGCGCTATTCTCTTGTTGCGCTGTCGCCTATTTGCATCTATCTCCAAAGCTACTCTTTCCACAAGTGGGTCTTCCTTAAACTTGTAGCTTTGCTTCGTCTCTGTGCTTTCGACAATCTTCCTCTTACCTTTGTCTTTCACATGTTTGTTGCTTGCTGTTGTTGTTGTTACTGCTCCCTGTGGTGTTGCTAGCCACTCTACTGCCATGCTGACCGGTTCATTGAGTCTAGAGTATTTATAACAATATCTCCATGGGTCTTCGTCTGGCCAATGACACGCCCAATGGATCCAAGAATAGTATACTCTCGTACAGTGGTCCCTGCATAAGCCATGTGGATCGTATAGTTTGAAACTCTTGGTTCTGAACTTAAACTTCTTGAAGTCCTCGACCTCGACATCTTCTTCTTTCAAACTCCGAATCACGTACAACTTGATTCACAAAGGAAACATAGGCCATGGTGCCTTCTTCTTCATGTGCAATCCAGCTGATAACCCTATCGAGATGTGGTATGAAACCTCTTGCATGACCAACTTGTCCATGGAAAACCTCGACAACGCATGGATAGTTTTCTTCGTGCTATACATCTTAATGAAGGTGCCATTGGGTGAGGCGTACCAATCTACAATGTTTAGCAACGCCTCCATTGTTGCCTAGGACATGCAAGGCAAACCTTTTTCAAAGATCATAGTGTACAAAGGGGTGATGAAATGGTCAAATAGTCTAACCATGACTCCTCAGTAGCTGCAGTCTGAGAGTAACTTGTAATATAAGTTCACAACATTCTCTGAAGGTGTCCATGCCCAACCCATGCCAAGAAACTGTTGACAGGCACAGATTGCATCGAGCAAGTAGGAAGACATGAAGAATCTTGCTTGCTGATCCTTGGGCGGACTCTGAGCGTTGGATACATGCAATTTTAGCTAGAGAGCCAACATGTAAGACCAGTTGAAATTTTTTCCTTCACTTGCCAACTAATCCAACATAACAACCAAACTCTACGGGAAGGTCTCCGTACTCCCTTGGCCACACAAGTGACATGAAAAGATGACCAAGAATTGGTAAGCCTTCCTGAGTGTCTTCCTCTTATATATTTGATTGGGTGCCATCCTGAACTTTGATCGCTCCCTTACCCAAGGGTTTAAGATGTCTCTTGTGTTCGCGCTACTGTTGGGAGTTTAGAATGGTGCATCCATCTTGTTCTCCAACTGTGGAAAATGGTACATCTACTGATAATCTTCTGTCCTGAAGGAAGCAAGCTCTACTCCACTGACACTACTCAGTATCATTGTCTCAGGATCAATGTGTGAGACAATCCAGTGGATCACATCTGGGCATGGGAAGGTGGGATACCTACACGCAACCTTGTATACTCTTGACTTATGAATATTGACATATACCTTTTGGTCCTCCAGATTTTTCTCAAAGCTGCCTGCGAATATAGTGATGATGTCTTGCCATGTGATCTTGATGTCTTTCTCAATAAATAGGTGTGTGTATGTGTACATGGGCAAGCTCATAGACCCCTGCTCAACCTCATATCCAATACTTCTTTCAACTGCGTCTTTTGATCCAACTCTCTTGGAGGCCATGATACTTGTACTACTGAGAAGTTGATCAAAACCCATGGTACCTGGAGATAGAGAATAAACTCACGACAAGACAATGTCAACTAAAAACCATAAAGCAACTTGAGAATCAATCGGGCAACAAATTGGTGACTGCTGGGCAAGATTGCGCAACATTGACTCTGGGAGGCTGGGAACTGTCAGCTGGAAGTATGAATTATGCAATCTCAGCTACCAATGAGGCTCACCACTGACTGGAACTGAATAATGCACTATCCAGTGAGGCTGATTGCTGACTTAAACTGCGCAATGTGCATATTAGGCAGGCTAGGTTGCTGGCTGGAACTACGCAATTCGCAGATTAGTCAGGCTGGTTGTTGGCTGGAACTGTGCAATGTGCATTTCCAGTGGGAAGGACTGGGGCACTGCCTCCTAGGATTGCGCAGATACAACTGAGAGCCAGTGGGGGCAGTCTCTATGCAATTACTGGAAGTAAGGTAGAGCCTTGATTGCCAAGAATGTGTAGAGCATCCTGGGAGACACAAGATCTAGGCCAAGACAACCCAGATCTGCCCAATGGCAACCTGAAAATGCGAAGAACTAAATGTGTGTGCAAAGCTGGTGCAGATATGAGCGAATAGACATGCATGTAATTCAAGCAAGTGCAAAAATCAATCAAACGACAAAACCATGAAGCTCATGAAGAGATTCGCTGCAACAATGACTGTTAGTGCAAAAATAATGTTATGCATGAGATACTAAGGAAAGGAAATGCAAAACTCGAAACAACAATTCTACAAGCTAAAACACATTGGAATGCCAATATTCGTTCAATAAAACAAAGAAAACAACACTCATACTAGACGAGAAATAAAAAGCGACAGAAAAAGCAACAAAATGCTTGAAAAACAAAACGTTTCTGGAAAAGCTGTGTTGACTATGCCGAAGGTTCCTAGATCGAATGTGAGGAATGAGCTCTAAGGTGTCGTTTAAATAGATTTTTCAAACTTAGGGTTTATGACATGCATGCCACAAATATAGGAAAAAACGACACTTGGCGGAGAGTTTCTTAAAACGACTTTGCATGTAACTCCTACTACTAAAAATAGGTCCTTAAAATCTAGGGATGCTTTTTTTATTTTTTATTTTTTGGTTGGGAAAAGATGCCCGACATGCAAGGAAGAATTGCGCAGTTCTGGATGGAACATGTAACGAAGGGTCACTGAGGGAAAATCTTCTGCGTTGTTTCTGGGCTGAGTTGCCCTGGCTGGCTAGCCAACTCTGTGTAATTTTCCAAAGCATTGTTGCTGGCCTGCTCTGCACATTTATTGAGAGTAGTTCCGGCTGGCCTGCTCTACACATTTATGGAGAGCAGTGCCAGCTGGCCTGCTTTGGGCATTTTCTAGAGCAAGGTTGGCTGGCCTACTTTGCGCAAAGTTTGAGTGCAGGGCAACTGTTGTGTTTCTCTGCGCAATTCTTGAGGCGAAGACATACTTCCCTCTAGGATTGTGTAGTTTTTCCTGACAACCTAATGACTAGATGTGAACCAAGTGCTGGGTTAACTTGTGATTGGTCGATGGAACACGTAAGTGAACACAAGTTGTTAAGTGACAAATAAAATCAAATAAGCACAAGTCCCCGATGAATGCAAGATAACTGATATGATTTCGAGCAGGGAGGCTCCAAAATGAAGCGAAGGCAAAATTTTGGAGGGTGATTGCAGCCGCTACAACATTGGGGACACACTGCTAGAACTCCAACTCTCTGTATGGACCTTGTTGGTGAAAAGCGAGTCTAACTCCTTCGGAAGTATTGTTCGATTCTTTGATCGTCATGACTTCGACACAAAGCTTGAGTTAAAGATATAGTCTCTGCCATTCTCTTGATCGGTCAACACACATACCAAGCCAATTCAACTGAGTTGTTTAGATTGGGGATGAAGGGTATATTGGTGCACAAGTAATATAGATGCCAGAGTCTTAGTCTCATATCTAGTGTTGCTACATTGCCAGCAGGCCTAGACAGTACCCTAGTGGAGTCACGCAGAGACACAAGCATCACTCCACTACTAGCGAGCTTGGTCATTACCCCGATGGAGTTACTTGTATCACCTCTCTGCACAGGAAGCCTTTATCTTCTTTCCCCTTATTTTTTTTTCATTTTCAAAGGACTGTGCATTGTCACTTATTTATTTCATAGGTGGAAGAGAGATCCCGACTTATTGGGAGCATAAGAGGTTGTCCCTTTAGAGAAGTATTTTATATATACCTATGAAAATACTTGTTAAGGTTTCCTCTCTTACCTTACTCTACTTGACTGAGATGACAAGGGTTAACAAAAAAAACCGGTTAGAGTAGGCGATACTAGTTAAAAGTGCAAGCGTTGTTTTTTCACCAAGACTCACTTTGAACAGAATGTATTTTCCATCAATGTATCATTGACTGAAGACACAAATCTCTTCATAAAGAGAGAGGACAACAGATAACCAAGTGCTGATAGCCATACAAGTCCTCTTGTATTTTACCTTGCTTGTCTCGAGAGCCACACACAGTTCCATGCGAAACTAAATCTATGGGTGAAAAACAAGAAGACAAACAAGAAGGCAAAGGACATAAGTAGATGAAAGCAAAGCAAGCAAACAAGCAACACAAACAAAGTAAACAAAGCAAGCATGCAAACGAAGCAAAACAAGAAAGCAAACACTACTCCTACTCCTAAACTAAAGAGTGCATGGGCCTCTTCACGTAAAGTGATATTTACAATGCCGCCATCAGCGCATTGGTTGAACCATGTTGGTGAAGGCATGGTTTACGAGAAAGGTAAGCGTATAAACTAGCAAACAAGAAAAATATAACAGTGAAGACCAACACACTTCAAGTTTAAAAATTTCCATAGAAAAGAAAAGAATAAAATCGCAAGATAAGCATTTTGCGGACGTATCATGGTTATGCATCACACTGTGTGCAGGCGATAAACATGCACACTCTTTTGACCGTGACAAACAAGAAAACATAAGAAAGAAAGACAAATTATGTTTAGCAAAAGTGCTCACTCTGTATGATTCCTCCAATGCATGAGCAATGGGATCATGTGATTCGGGTGGAGGATGTGGAATCTCTGAACTAGATTGATCTTCAATGTAAACATGAGAATGATGAGGAGCCTTGGGTGTTTGATCAGATTTATGATCTGAAGTGGAATCGACCTCAAGATAGCAAGGGCTTGACATAACCATGAGGTTGAGTTGAAGTGCCTCGCTAACTTGAGGGGTTTTGACTTCATCAACATGTAGATCATCAAAGACAGGTGGCTTAGAAAGATCAACAACAAATGAATAATCATCCTGATCGAATGAAAGAGTAAAGATATCATGACAACCATGATCAGAAAATCTGAAAAATTCATCGGCATCCTCATGATCTAATGAATTATATAGAGGGGTTGATGAGAAACAAGAATGTTAACCCTCTGCATTTCTGGAAATGACAGATGAAATATTGAGTGGATTTGCAAGGAAAGATGGGTCCTCTCCACTATGCAATGACAGACTGACATCTAGTTTATTCTATGAATGATCAGAAGTAGATGCATATGGGAATGAATTCTCACACGGAAAATTAACAATGGTAGAATCGCCAAAGATGTCAGGAAAAAGCGGATGAGGTGTGGACAGAAGGAGGTCATCCTTCACGATGGGTTCTTCTTCAGATTCCCACACATACTCATCATAAATGGTAGTGTAGGTTGGCTCTCAACACAAACTCTGTCGACAACTTGATCCTCGTGAACAACAAGTGTGGAGTCTGAAACGAGAGAATACATCACAGTACAATCTGGAGCATTAACAGAATGCGGGGACAAAGGTTGAGGGAATAAGTTCATGTGACAACCAACAATCTTGCAAGCCAAATCCATGAAAAAATCAAGAGCAAGTGGGGTGGGAGAACGTGACGGTTCAACAGATGTGTGCACACCTTCTCCCACCTCACACTGCGGGGCTAGAGATGTTTGATGAGATGAGGACAAACAATCACTTGTAACAACAACATTATCCACCTTGGATTTGGCAACTCTAACACTGAGGTATGTTGGGATGGGTTTTAATGATTCTAACACTTGTGGATTTTCAGATATGTGAAGAAGGTATTGAAATCTTTCACGAATAAATTTATAATCAATTTCATCCTCTGGGATTTGAAAGGCAAGATTATGAAAACGATCCCAAAATTGTACGAGGGATTCATCAGGTGCTTTCCGTAATTGCATCATTTTCTTTTTGAGTACATTACGGCCATAATGATGGAAAGCACGGTCTATCTCTTCAAAGAACTGGGTGAAAGAGTGAATAGATTTATCAGGCAGCGTGACACACTATTGCAATGGGTGCCCTCGAAGCTTGAATTCGAACAATGAGCATTCCACATAATCCTTAGGGTCTTCCATGGTATCATAAAGAGATTTTAAAGCAGCTCTATGCCTAGGCCAAGCTGTTCTGCCTTCACCTTCATATGTGTATTGTGACAAGAGATCACAAAACTCACTCGAGACTTCAAACACATTTCCATAAGACACACATCTCAAAGGGTGAACTGTAACATAAGTCATGATACATGTGCAGGGATTCAAAACAGATTTTGAGGAATCAACTTGTCATTTGGCCCTCTTTCTAGCGCCAAAAATGTTGACGGTGCTGGACCCGCCAATATGTTAGGGGATCTCCATGGTATGAATTCCCAACTAGACCTCAAATCGTTTGGAGTAGGAGTCCCAGCAGTGGGTAATAAAGCTATGCCTTGACTGCGATAACGTGTAGAGGTAAGCAAGATATCCTTGTCGGAAGCAAGTGTGTGACCTTATAGTGAGTCAAGAAATATGCATGGGGAGGTTTTGACACACAAAGGGGGAAATTAAGTGTAACCCTCAGATGCCTGTAATAGTAGGCAGTCTGAAAGGAAAACACGAGCTTGTTGACACCTAATCATGGGGATTGGGTGAACAATTGTAAATAATGTAAATAATAAATAATGGGAAAGGAAGAGTCATCGGGAGGTGAAACCCAAGAGTCACTCCATCATTTATATAACTATGAACAATCTAAATGAATAAACACTGTTTGTTTGAGGAGTTACCTCCTGCCTGACATGGTATCAGAGCCAACTCCATTTTTGGCTTCTCTCCCTTTGTAACTCCCTTATGCCTATTCTGCCTATGTTTTGCCTATTTTGCAGAACTGACACCTCTGTCATACTCCTGAGGCCGCTGCCTTACTCCTATTTTCCTGCCATTATTCTCTGCTTTCTGCATCGAATAGTTTGGTGTGTGTGTGCATTGTAATGAAGTGAAGGTTGGACTGTGTTGGCTTCTTGCATATGTCGATGTTGAACCGCCCTCCATTATGTTGAGCGCACTATGAGCCCGACTGTATACAAAATACCTATTGATATTATAAACACATCTGAGGCATCACTACAGGGTTTGACGAGATGTGTTGAGAGGTTTTGTATTCGAAAGACCAAATCATTTCAGGCTTCATCCCTTGTGCTTCCTGAGAAAACCCAGTAAGGTGGGCATGCAAATCACCAACTAAAATCTGTGATGGGGAATACTAAGTCCAGTCATTCCATGGTTGAATGTATATTAGAGTTGCAATTTGGAGGCCCATGCGAGAGAGTTCTGCAGCGGTCACCCCTCCATAAGTTCTTGCGCATTGTTTTTTCAGCACTGCGAGCAGTTTGGTATCAGCATTTTGAGCAGTTCGGTTCCCACCGCTTGTTGTGCCTCCCCAATGTAACTCCTTGGTTGTCATTGCACCATTCTCCATGGCTCCTCTGCTCCAGACTCCTATTGCACCATTCTCCATGGCTCCTTTGCTCCAGACTCCCATTGCACCACCCTTCATTGCCTTGGCGCCCACCGTGGGGCTCGAACCCATAACATATAATCCCCGCTCCCCCAGTTAACAACTCCGCGCAGTCTAGGTCAATACATTGACCCCCGGTTCATAAAACCATACCTCCCCATACCACCATACTCGAGTTTATTCCATACTCGCTCCCACCGCTTTTTAGTACTGTGTTTTATATATTACTATGTGGCTCCCATCACCTCCCTCATATAAGCCTCTCCCTTATATAATACCTCTACTATATTTATATTATATTTGTATTTTTTTTTTTACAAAACTATCACTGGAAGTGTTATTTCTTACAACATATTGGCAGCAGAAGTATATTTTTTTTACAATATACAGATTTTACAATGCATTCATTGATATCTATTATGGGAGTGATTCTCACTGGGAAGGAGAACTATCCAGAATGGTCACAGAAGATCAAACACACTCTCATTTTTAATGAGATGTGGAAATGAGTTTGTGTTGGAGAAGGAGACAAAGAACTAGAAAAGCCTACCGCAGACAAGGAATTTTGTTAGGTCCCTATAATACTAGTGATTCCCCCATTACTATTGTCACTGTATCCCTTATTGTTATTGTTGTGCTTCTATTGTCCCCATATTGTTATTATTGTGCCCCATAGAATCCCACTATTGTTATTTTTGTGCCTTTATATTATTATTGGTAGGTCGGCTTGGTTATATTGTGTCCCCTTAGACTCCTATATATAGAAAGGAGGTTTTGTCATTTGAATCATCCAAGAATTGTTCATTTTTGTAATGTAAAGGAGGTTGCCCCCTCAAAGAGGTTGAATTCTAAGGCGTTGATCTATCTTTTATATCTTTTTGGGAGCTGGTTTCCTAACATTTGGTATCAGAGCTTTGGATTCTACGGTTTCGCTGCTCCAAATAGGTCATCGTGGCATTTTCACTATAATTTTTTTTCTGCCACGTTTCAGAAGCCAAAAGAAAAAACCCATTTGAGATGAAATTATGCTGAACCTTGGGTCCGAATTTCAGAGCTTGTCTCGCTATATTTTTAGAGATATGATCTGAGGAATTTAGGGCTTTTGCAAGCTCTAAAATTTAAGCTAAAACAGGTCATCGTGGGGTTTTCGCTATAACTCTTTTGCTACAAAGTTTCAGAAGGTAAAACAAAAACCCATTTGAGAAGAAATTGGTCTGAACCTTGGCTTTGAATTTCAGATCTTGTCTCGCTATATTGTCAGAGATATAGTTTGAGGAAGTTAGGGTTTTTGTAGACCCCCGAATTACATTCCAAACAGGTCACCGTGGGAAAATCGTCATAAATTTCTCTGAGCATCATATTGAAATTTCGTAAGAAGTCACAGAAAGAGGATGGATTGTAGTTTCTTGCATATAGTTTTCAGATCCAAAGGTCAAAATAGTGACACGTGGCACTTCATACAAGTTCGCTCTTCTGAAAAGGTATATAATCAGGTCATCTTGGGAGATTGTGCTTAAATCTTTGTTAGAGAATCCAATTTTGATCAGACTGGTGGCATTGGAAAGAGGACACAGAGGGCTACGACAGGTCATGATTTAAGAACTGGAAGAGATGAAATCATAGAAATACATCAGATTCAATATCAAGCTCCTACAAAGTGAAAAAAAAAGATGTGTAGTTTTTTTTTTCTTTTCAATTTTTGCATAAGCTTGGTTTGAAAAATTAGTTTGAAGGAATTCAAAAGGCATAGTGAAGCATTATTATCAGTAATTGATGCCTTGAAGAAAGAAAATGGAAACACCTAGTAAGCAACCTAAAAGCTCTAGCATGACTCATGAAGAAGAGGAAGAAATGCAACATGATATATCAAAATTACAAGACCAAGTACAACAAATGTCACTTGCACAAAAAGTAATAGAAGCTAAGATGGATGATTTAAAGAAAGACGTAGAAGCTAAGATGTATGGTTTAAAGAAAGGCGTAGAAGCTAAGATGAATGGTGTGGAAGCTAAGATGGATGGCATGGAAGCTAAGA